>ML677356.1:21725-66644 GCA_007922305.1 Dermatemys mawii | reverse complement strand
AGAAGTGCCAAAAATTTTTGCCATTTTATTAAATTTTTGTAAAAAACATTTTGTTCTGTGAAAAAATTCATCCTACTTCAGGACAAAAAATTGTAAAATGCCAGAATTTCCCACAGGATTTAAATTCCAATATTTTCACAGCTTTAAGTAGAAGATACCCTATAGATTACTTCTCCACTATGCACATGAGAGTTGCACAGTGAGCCTGTGAGCAAGTTTCTATACTTAGGAATGCCCCTGCAAATTCTCTATATCTGTGAGTTGAAAGACCATAACCAAACACAAGAATTTGTCCTTATATCCATACTGCATACCTATGCAATCATTCTTCACAGGTGGTATTAGAGTGACTGATTTTCCAAAGAAAATAAAGAAAATAGTCTTTTCTCTTCAATCTGCAAAATCATCAGATTAGTGATTCCATTACCAGATAAAGTTATTTCATAACAACTGGTTATTTTAACAAACCTGGTCCTTAGAATTACACTACTGTACACCAGTGTCCCTAGATTTGTATGAAAACAGTATTATGCACATTCTCCTCAGTAGAAGAGCAGAAAAAAAAATCTCCCTCTTCTGTTTGTAGCAGCTGTATGTAAAATCTAATTGATCCTGAAAGTGACTAAAAATATCATAGTATCAGAGGGGTAGCCATGTTAGTCTGGATCTGCCAAAGCGACAAAGAGTCTTGTAGCACTTTATAGACTAACAGATTTTAGGGATCAGGAGCTTTTGTGGGCTAAGACCCACTTCATCAGATGAATGTTGTGGAAATTTTTAAAAATATCATAGGGTTCCTTGGTTACGCTGTCTGATTTAAAAATCAGAAGGTGTTCAGTTTGCAAGCAAAACCATAGTCTGACCATCCTGCCAACTCAATTTTGACCCCAATCACGCAAACATATGCTTAAGAATTAATTTTGTGGCTAATGCACAAGACAATAAAAAAATGAATCCAGGTCCCTTCCGCATAGCTGTGTTGGCTCTGCAGTACTAGGGGGGAAAAGCAAAAAGTAGTAAAACATTTTTAATACACATGGGGAACAGATCTGTTCGGTATGAATGTGCCATTTGTACACAACCATTCTAAGAACAAAATTGTGCTTTAACTCTGGAAAGCACTTTGGCATACAGGCTGGTAAAAAAGATACCATTAAATTATGGTCCAGCATTTTACAGTAGTACTATAGTAATACAGCTTCCTGTAGTGTCATATATATTTGGGCTATTACTACAACCTACTGTAGTAATTGGGGCTGATTTAAAAACAGTATTTTGATAAGGGAAGAATTTTTTAAAATGTTATGTATAGAATATGAAACCCTACTCTCAATCTACAAAGCAGAAGTTGATGAGTTCAAAGGCATGTGACTTTGTCCATCATTCAGGGCTCATGTCTTCTTGAAGTCAACCTCTAAATCAGGGATCAGCAACCTTTGACATGCAGCAGCCCACCAGGTTGGGCTCCCTGGCAAGACATCTCTCGGTCCGTGCCACTTCCTGCAGCCTAGCCTAGAACGGCGAACTGCGGCCAGTGGGAGCTGCAATCAGCCAAACCTGCGGACACAGCAGGTAAACAAATTGGCCCAGCCTGCTAAAGGGCTTACCCTTGCAGGCCACATGCCAAAGGTTGCCAATCCCTGCTCTAAATGGTTTCACCTTGAGGCTACATTCAAAAATAAGACAAAAGGCAATTGCATAGAACCATCAAAGCCATCAAAACTGTAACTATGTGGAGAACAATACACAGATTGGCCTTTTCTCTAAGATGTAGGCAACTCTATAGATGTCTGAGAATATTTCATTTACTTCTCCAAATCTACATTCACCTAGGGCTGGTCTAGTAAGGTAACATTTGTAGTGCAAGCTTTGACAGGTGGGCTATTAATTTGCAATTAACAGAGAAATGTGTTCCTGGTGAGTAATACAACAAAATAAATCCAATTTGCTATTTTCCCCACACAGCTTATGCATCACTCAGTTATTTCAGATTCCAATTTAATTAGTGTTCCAATTAATTATACCCCATCACATTCAGAAGCTAATGATTAAGTATTTCACTGATTATAAGTTATTTCTCCTCTCCTGTTGAGAAACAGTGATTTGCGGGTTTTTAATCAGTTCTGGTTGGTGGGGGAGGAAGCCAAGATTATTTAAAATATTAGAAGGTCTATGTCTTAATAAAAAAAAGTTACTTCATTCATAAATGTGGAACTGCCAACAGCTGCTGGGGAAGTTAAAGAAGGGACAGATGTTATTCCAGCAAAGGTCTTGGCTCATAGAAATACAGAAGTGGAATGTTCTCTTTAGGAAAGATATGTGTAACTTTGTCAAATTTAGCTGTAAATTTAAGTATGTACATTTTAAAAATCATTTAATCTGAGACAGGTTTTGATCTCAGATGAGTACCCAGGGTTCCTGGTGAAAACAATGGGCCAGATCCACAGTTGTCCTTCGGACCCTGTGTGACAATACTTGAGGTAGAGGTCATCTGCACACCACCAGAGGGCTCACAGAGTATACATGTAGGGGTTCCACCTGCTCTGACCCACTGCTGCAGCAGCACTGAGTGCAGGAGCATGTTGGGACAGAGATGAGGTAAGCCAGAGGAGGAGTGGAGCAGGAAGGAGAGTCACTAGTGTGGCCCATCAGACTCCCCTAGCCTGTTCTAAGAAGCTGTCAGACAGCTGAATAGAGATGCAAGTTGTCTGAGCTCTGAAGTAGTACAGGAATGAATCTGGAAGCTACAGAGACTCTCCACTGCTGAAAGTCAGGCCATGTGTGTGGATGCCTAAATATGCACTTAGGTTTCAAAAATATCAAACATTTTTTGCCTTAGCCTCTCTTCCTCAGTTTCTCCAACAGTAAAAAAGTGTCATTTACTCATAGTTCCACATATTGTGTCATTTACTCATAGTTCCACGTACTGTTTCAGTGTTCAGATTGTTTCTGTGACAGCACTCATGAAAGAGCATAGGACTGTGCAAGATATTCCCTGGAATAAGTGAGTGACCCTTGAGAAAAGCAACATTTGGTTGCCTATAGCAGTGTTTATTACACTATCCCTTTAGTTATTCAGCACCCCTGTACCCAGCCCCCTCTCTCACAGCTAGAGGGTTTGATGTTTCCTCATGTAAGCTACTTACTGTGTGCTGTTGAATGGTTGTGAAGCAAGTGGTAGTGAGTACAAGCCTGTCCTTTTTTTAAATGCAGCTGTATCAGGAGTTGTGTCACTTCTCTTTTGATGTCTGCTAATCCCCTTCAATCTAACAATGGTTATCTGATTCTTTATCAGTGATCTCAAATGGGTACCCTTAAGGCCCATTTCTTCTACACATGCAAAGAAATTGACCATGATAAGAAAGAAAAAAAGAATCAGGAAAGGGAAGATATGTTCTCAGAACTGGTCAAAACTGCTGAGTCGGGGGCCCATGAGACCAGGGAATGGAGCAAGGCCAGAAGGACCAAGTGAAAAGTCAAAAAAATTGAAAGGAGCAACAAGGTATCATGCAGTTCATTAGACAATGAAGTCAGATGCTTTATGGAGCAAAACACCTAGAGGCCTAAATCTCAGCAGCCATTACACTGTATGAACATAATTCCTTCTTCCCAGAGCCAGATCATAAACTCTCCACCTCTTCAAGGCAACAATATTCTACTAAACTCAGTGAACAGTAAGAAAAATTACTATAAATATTCTACATTGACTGTGATATAGCCCAGAGTGAACAGCACCCAGTACATTCTTTTTTTATCAGTGAATTTGTTGTATTACTGCATAATAAATTCTATTTTTTAAAAAGTATGATTTATTTTCCTTGTTTCAAAATCAAGATGCAACCCTCCAAGTCAATAATCCCCTCATCAGTTCATAACAATTCACAAGCCAGCTAAGTAAGATATATTCACTAAGCAACACAAAGCAACATGCTGTCCGGCTATGACAAACCATTAAAGTGTGCCCTTAAGGCTTCCCTCAGTTGCACAGCTCCTCCCAGGGTTCTTGTGTCAGCAGACAGCCTGTACACCTCTCCCTCCCACATCCCAGTACTAATTCTTCATTGGCCCCATAGATATTAACAAAAATAAAACCCCACAACATGCAGCAACAATATGAACATTTGGCTCACTGAGATCCAACCTGGTCATACAATGTCTCCACCAGCACCTTAATCTGCCAAAAACACACTCCACAGTCATCCTGCACCTGATCAGGTGATGGATAAATCAGTCTTTGCTGCTGTCCCAGTGTCTGATATATGGCTTCATGAGCCAGGAAAAGAAAGGGGAGGCGATGATGTCTAACATAGTGAATGCCAGTGAAAATGCGGTAGGATGAGAGTCTAAAATAGGGAAAGAACAAGTCAAAAATTACTTAGACAAGTTAGATGTCTTCAAATCACCAAGACCTCATGAAATGCATCCTAGAATACTCAAGGAGCTGACTGAGGAGATATCCGAGCAATTAGCATTTTTCTTTGAAAAGTCATGGAAGATGGGAGATATTCCAGAAGACTGGAAAAGGGCAAATATAGTATCCATTTATAAAAAGGGAAATAAAGACAACCGAGGGAATTACAGACCAGTCAGTTTAACTTCTGTACCCAAAAAGATAATGGAGGAAATAATTAAGCAATCAATTTGCAAACACCTAGAAAATAAGAAGGTGATAAATAAGTTAGCATGGATTTGTCAAAAACAAATCATGTCAAACCAACCTGATAGCTTTCTTTGACAGGGTAACAAGCCTTGTGGATCGAGGGAAGTGGTGGATGTGCTAATCTTGACTTTAGTAAGGATTTTGATACTATCTCTCATGACCATCTCATAAACAAACTAGGAAAATACAACCTAGATGGAGCTACTATAAGGTGGGTGCATAACTGATTGAAAATCATTCCCAGAGAGTAGCTATCTGTGGTTCACAGTCATGCTGGAGGGCATAACAACTGGGGTCCCACAAGGATCGGTTCTGGGTTCAGTTTTGTTCAATATCTTCATCAATTATTTAGATAATGGCATAGAGAGTATAGTTATAAAGTTTGCGGAGGATACCAAGCTGGCAAGGGTTGCAACTGCTTTGTAGGATAGGATTAAAATTCAACGTGATTTGGACAAACTGGAGAAATGGTCTGAAGTAAATTGAATGAAATTCACTACGGACAATTACAAAGTACTACTCTTAGGAAGGAACAATCAGTTGCACACTTATAAAATCGGAAATGACAAAGAGTCCTGTGGTACCTTAAAGACTAACTAAAGTTTAGTTAGTCTTTAAGGTGCCACAGGACTCTTTGTCACTTCTGCAATTCCAGACTAACACAGCTACCCCTCTGATTCTTGACAAAATGGGAAATGATTGCCTAGAAAGGAAAGGGATCTGGGGGCCATAGTGGATCACAAGCTAAATATGAGTCAACAGTGCAACGCTACTGCAAAAAAATAAACATCATTCTGGGATGTATTAGCAGGAGTATTGTAAGTAAGATATGAGAAGTAATTCTTCTGCTCTACTTCATTCTGATTAGGCTTCAACTGGAGTATTGTGTCCAGTTCTGGGCACCACAGTTCAGGAAAGATATGGACAAATTGGAGAAAGTCCAGAGAAAAGCAACAAAAATGGTTAACAATCTAGAAAAGATGAGCTGTGAGGGAAGATTGAAAAAATTGGGCTTGTTTAGTCTGGAGAAGAGAAGACTGAGAGGGGATGTGATAATAGTTTTTAAGTACATAAAAGGCTGTTACAAGGAGGAGGGAGAAAAATTGTACTTATCCTCTGAGGATAGTACAAGAAACAGTGGTTTTAAATTGCAGCAAGGGCAGTTTAGGTTGAACATTTGGGAAAAAGTTCCCAACTTTCAGAGTGTTTAAGCCAGGCCTGCACAACTCGGAAAGCAGCAAGGGCCATATTACTTCAAAAAAACCAGCTGTGGGCTGAAAAGCCCCGCCCTTTCCTCGCCCCCATCAACTTCCCCACACCCCACTGCTTAGCTTGCCCCACCCCTACTCACCCCCCCGCAGGCCGCACAGTGACCCTGTGCAGGCCGCATGTGGCCCCCGGGCCACATGTTGTGTGGGCCTGGTTTAAGCACTGGAATAAATTGCCTAAGGAGGTTATGGAATCTCTGTCATTGGTGATTTTCAAGAGCGGGTTTGACAAACACTATCAGAGATGGTCTAGATAATACTAGTCCTGCCTTGAGTGCAGGTAACTGGACTAAAGGACCTCTCAAGGTCCCTTTTAGTTCTATGATTCTATGAATACATCTCTCAATCCCTGATTACAGCTTGTCAAGCAGTCCTGTATTCACAGAGAAGTTGCATTTTGAGGAAGAATGTTATTCCAACTCAGATAGCTGAAATAATAGCAAAGGTAATTCAGAAAAAGGCTGGACAGGTACATTTCTTTTCTTGGATAGTGCAAGTGTTCTCTGGTCGCAAACTTGTTTCAGTTGAATAATTACTCTTTAAACTAAATAATTCAACTTCTTGATAATCAACTTCTTTTTTTCCTTGAGATCATGCACAAACATTACATGATTTTATATGTTTAGAGTACATTGGCTTAATCTTGAATAATACACATTCAGAGATAAAATGCTGTCTTGTGGTTTGTTTGCACTCAAAAGGTTATACAATGAAAAGGGGCACAATTTTAAAACGGATCCAATTTCTTCTTGATGGACCCCACAACACTACCACCATTCTTTTAAGTAACACCTCCCTCCCTTTTTTAAAAAAAAAAATGTCAGTGAAAATGTGGATGAGTGTTCATAGAGGATCAAGTTTAGAAAAATACAAAACAGTGATTGTAAGATGAGTGCATAACTGATTGGAAGACCACACTCAAAGAGTAGTTAGAAGTGGTTTGCTCAAATTGGGGGATGCCGCTAGTGGGGATCCTGGGTCTAGTATCATTCAACTTTTTCATTAATGACTTGGATAATCGCATAGAAAGTTATGCTTTTAGGACTTGCAGAGGACACAAAGCTATGAGCAGTAGCAAGCACTTTGGAGGACAGGATTAGAATTCAAAAGGCCAGTTAACAATTTGAAGAAAGTCTGAATTCAACAAGATGAAATTCAATAAGGACAAGTCCAAAGTACTACACTAAGGAAGGGGAAAAAAATCAAATGCCCAACTACAGAATGGGGAATAATTGGCTAAGCAGCACTACTGCTGAAAAGGATCTGGGAGTTATAGTGGATCAGAAATCAAAGTATGATACAATATGATATTTCAAAAAAGGACTAGTATCAGGCTGGGGTGTATGTACAGGAGTGTCAAATATAAGACACGGGAAGCTATTGTCGGACTTAATTCAACATTGGTGAGGACTCAGCTAGATATTGTGTCTAATTCTGGGCACCACTTCAGGAAAAAGATGGAGGAGAGCAATTAGTCATAGTAGATGGAAATTTAGGTGTGTTCCTAATTTCATGTGATCATATGGTAAATTAAATTTAAGAAGTTTTTTTTTTGCAGTTTATTCAAATCTCTAATAATCACGCAGTGATGACTCTGTATTAGAGCAGCCTGGATGCTTCTGGCCAGGATTAAAGTATATTGACACGGTGTGCAGAATGATAAGAACAATGCCTAGTCACATGAGATGAAATGCACGTTACCTATGTAGAAGGCCAGCACGAGGCCTATGTGAAACAAGTCCTACTTAAGACCACTACCTTGTCCCTGTTCAATATTTTAAAACCAGTTCTTTAACTGATTATAATTGAGGTCAAATACTAATGTTTCACTTGACAGCTAAACCCTAAGCAAACCTCTGAAAATATTTCAAGAAGGATTTTTAACAGCTTTTACTCAAAACTATATAACAGGTTTTTCTGACACATATTGTTGTATAACACAAAGCACATTTAGTTGCATCAGTCATGTTTCATTATGAATCCAGTCCTAGAAGCAAACTGCTGGTCCATGTTGTATTCTCAGGAACACATATCATGAAAGACTAAAGATGAGTCTGCAGAATAAATACTTTTACCTACAAATATGTACTTCCAATCCTATAAAAAAAAGAGCAAATAAGTTTTCACTGAACAGTTTTTCTTGTTCAGCTACTTTGGTAAATGAATGCCCTGGCATTTACTGTAATGCTGCTCTGGTTTTCTGGGTAGCTAACATTTATTCAAGCATATTCTGTGAAATCAGCTTTATGTACAAACAATGAATTATCCAGTTAGACAAGTTTACAAGCAGTCACAACAGCTGGAGTGACAATCGCAGTCTCTTTGCTATTTTTGATTCTGAAGATTGTTTCCTTTCTGAAACTAGAAGGATGTCATTCTCATGTGAATTGGTTTTTCTTAGGATTTTTCGTGGAAGAATAGGCCTGGAATCAATAACAAAAATCATGATGGGTCAAGATCTTCAGCTTGTGACTTCAATGGAGGTTCATTGATTTATACCAACTGAAAATCTGGCCTAGAGCTTCCTCAGTCTATTCTTAACATGGTTTTAAAGGACTAAAAGATATTTAAAACAAGGAACATTAAAAAGAAAACATAATTTGCCTCAGATTATTATGTGCACAGTAATGGCAGAAAGACTTTATTGCATGATGTTTTCCCAACTCTTCAAAAAAAAAAACCCAGTAAAGGACATTTCCTTTTTATAATATATGATTTTATATTTAATGTAGATAATTCAGATTTACTAACAAGCATTTCTAAAGAGAAATAAAATGCATATTCATGAGGTTTGATTTACTGTAATCATTATTTCTGGTTGTCTGCATCTGTTAATACTTTAAGTATTGAGTTCATATTCGCAGGAAATTATATAGGAATATCAAAGAAGCAATGGATTGATTTATAGTTGTGAGAATTTTGCAGTTGAGAAAGTGGGTTTATTTTTATTCTTAGATGGGCTGTGGCATCATATTTGAAGACTGACCTTTTTCTTCTTTCAAGTGTAAAGAAGTAGTTAATGTAATCACAATGACTGGTCAAATGGCACCTAGTTATGTCATATCAATGGTTGTTGGAAATATAAGAAGGAAGAATTCAGGAAAGAGAGCAAGTGAACATACAAGTATAGAACAGAAAGAGTTAGATTTGACATGGAGAGAGAAAAATGGAGTTTTTAAAAGAACTGCAATATGGCATTTCAATCATTCCTGTCCCTGGCAGAGTGGTCTCTCCAGGTCTCCTGCACTGTGTTCAATTGAATTTTCTGAAACCATATGACTACTCTAGGTAAGACATTCCCCTTTCAAACCTCTTCACCATCCTATCAATCTTCTCTTTAGGATCCACTAGTAAGATAAAGAAAGGGATAATAAACTTTACTTCTTCATAGCATAAAAATGTTCTCTAATAACTGAACTTCATTGAAGTTTAAAAGGTAAGCCTGCGGGAGAGCAGGAAGAACAAATTAATTGATGGCACAGAAATGGAGAAGAAAGCAAGATGAAAACACACACAGGAAACAAATCTTGCCCTCGGATATGCCTGCAGACAATCCCATTGATTTCAACTGGAACTGTGTTTACGAATTCAAAGATAGAATTTCCACCAGTATTGGGCTAATTCTTTCATACATCAGCCAATTTTACTTTCATAATCAACAGCTACTGAAAATCCAGATATCTGCTGTTGGTGTAATGCTGCATTCTGGCAGTGAACAAACAGCCCACATAGGTCTAGGATAAGGAGGATAAAATTTGTTATTTTTCTCTATAAAATAGTTGAGGGAATGGATTATTGAGAGGCTTTAAATAAATCTTTTTAAGTATAGAACATGCCTATTTGCTATATCCCAGACCACGGTAACCTACATTTTCATGTTGATATAAAAAGGTTGTAAAAACCCATAAAATCAGTGTCAGTAAGTGGATATGGAATTTTAATGTTTTAATGTTTCTTTTGTACCTTGAGACCTATGTGATATTACAATACACCACCTAAATTACAATTTCTTGTTCACTGGCTTTTTTTAAACACAGAAAAAGGATAGATCGATTCATAACCCTGTAATTTAGATAGCTTCTCCCCAGCCCTTCCAGTTCGTCTAACAAAAGCGAAGCAGAGCTGACAATCCCATTATAACAATACAGTGTTGCCAGTATTGACTGAAGAAAAGCTACTTCACACATTTAATGTCAGCTCAATGGTGGCCAAGGTACAAATGAATTCTGCTGCCTTTGTTTTTGTTGTGTAATCACAATGTCAATGTCTGCTAACCACACAACTTTGGTAAATTTGAAAGAACACTTCAATCTGGGTCATCGACAGAAACATCAGAAATGGTCAGATTTTCTCCTGTGGCCAACCTCCTATTGGCTAGTTATGGTAGGATTCTGGCCCCTTTGAATGGCTGAATGAAACTGATCTCAGAGTCTCTAGCCAGAGAGTTCCCTTCCCTCCTTTCCCTCTCTTCACACCTGTATATAAAATTATATTATTCTAAATAAGAATATGCTTAACAAAATATGGGCCCTATCTTGCAGCCATTTACTATTAGGCATAATACTTACAGTAAGGCTCAGATTCTGCCACTCTTCCATTGAGTAGTACTTTACCATTTAAGTAATCCCACTGAAATCTATCGATCTTCTATAAGAAATCTATAGGATCAGACTCTATGATCTATCCATGCTCTCTCTTGCTCTCTCCCTCTCTAAATAATTGTGCTGCTACAGGATTCAGCCCTGGAAAAATTTCAATGGTGGGCACTATACTGTGGGGGTGAGCCCCAAACAAGCACATTGCATTTTCCCTCCCAATAATTTTGTTTGTTTTAAACAGTGTCTGAACCGGAATAAAATTGCCCTTTCCAAGCTGTGTCTGGGATATTGCAAAATAGTAATATACTAGAGCAGTTGCTGTTAACTAGTTGCGATGGCAAGCGTCCCAGAGTTCAGTGCTGAAATTCAGTGGAAAGACAGATTCAGTGTTTCCTTTAAGAGAGGAATCAAGCCTTATCACCAAACATATACCACATTCTGTTCTGTGAGCCATTTCATTAATTCTGCAATCTGTAAGTTTCTTGACCACTCCCTTTACTGGTGCTATTTTTCCCAGCACAGCTATAACATGTTCTAAAAAGCAAATAATACATCGTGGGTGAAATCTGGCCCCCCTTGAAGTCAATAGGAATTTTGCCATTGACTTCAATGGAACTTGGATTTCACCCCTTATCTGAGGCAAAACTTGGCTTAAAATTCTGGTGTCACTCAAGAGATATGTAAGGGGAAATAACTGACTCAAAATATCTGACTTTGCAGTCACTTATTCACTTAATCATTTAAAATGCCTTCAATGACTTCCTGACATTTTCCTCCACCTAGAAAGACCTGTTTCCATTTTTTTGGGGAGGAGGGCAAGGGGGGGTGCATATCTACAAATAGCAGGTTCCTGTGAATGGAGATCAGTGCAACATGTTTCACATGGTAACAAAAGACAAAAAGACATAAGATAATCACAATAATTCATATTGTATGAGGAGCAAAAACCACAGTTGTGACAGTTGGGTATCTATTTGGACACAGGTTTATGTCCTAGACTTCCCTGATATATTTAATTAACTACTTACTACTGTGATGCTTTGGATTCATCCAGTTCTATTGTAACTCATCATAATGTTACCACTGCCTCTGGCCTACAGAGTAGCAACAAACGAAAATACAATAAGTTATCTTAATTACACATAGCACTCACAGGCCCCAGACAAGCTTGTGCTTGGACCTGTAAAAACAAAACAAAACAAAACAAAAAACAATCCCTTAAGGAAGCTAAGACTGTTGTTCCTAGCTTCTAAGATAAGAGGTTAAATAAGAAATACAAAACAGACTGCTGCAATTAGTCTTAAATTCCCCGATTTAATTCCATTGGCGTCTACATGGGAATAGTGTGATAACCATCTAGTTATTGGTACTTCAGTGCTGAAGTACGCTAAATCCCTAAGATACCAGTAGCATGCCAGGTGTACCACAACTCAGAGGCAACCATTGTAGGTGCTTCAGCAGATAGGCCTTGTAGATGCTAGCCCTGAGGAGTTCCAATAACTATTCAAACACATGACTAAGAGAAAGGGGGAGCAAGGATGGGAAAGGTTGCAAATATCTTAGGTACAGAGGCTTTAACAGTTCAAAGTGAGCAATATCAGCAATTGTTTGCATCACAGGGCAATCCAATCAAGCGTCAGGTCTCTTCAAGTCTAGTGCCTGGGGTGACCTCTTCAGTCTGGGCTCTATTCAGGGAAATAGGAGCTTTTGGGTTTCCAGGCCAGGCTTAGTTAGTATCTCTCTTTGGTCTTCAGTGCCTCCCTGCCCAGTCACGTATGCTCCCCCATAAGTCCAATATAAATCTGCAGACAGCTGTTATGTGCAGTAGTCACAGACTGCCCCACACACAGCTCTGTGCACACAGTTCCTGTGGATAACACTCTGCATCTGGCTTTTCATTACCATGAGGGTAATGCTTCCAACAGAGACCAGCCTCTTTCTGGTTCAGGGCCTTTGGCTTACTTGGACAAGGGAAAGGGAAGTGCAGTGGTTAGGGGGAAGATGGGAAATATAGTGCCAGCTTAGCCAGAAGAAAGGGGGCCGATGAGCTTGTGAGGGATCTGCTTAGCAGATCAGTCTCACCACTACAGTAATGTCTATACTTGCAAAACATCAAGATAAATAGTCAGGTCTTCTGCTAATCATAGGTGCTAGTACTTGGGGGGCTTCTGCATCCCCTGGATTGAAGTGGTTTCTGTCATATACAAAGTTTACAATTTGGTTCAATGGATCTCAGCACCACTACTATACAAATTGTTCCAGCACCGCTGCAGCTGTTATTTGATTCCTGTCCCCACCTCACCCTGCCACAGGCCCACACTACTACTTCCCCTTTATTTAAGCAATACTGCATTATTAATTTACTTCCCACAAGGTCCTAAAATTAGTTAAATACATTTGTATTAAGTTAAATAACCTCATAATCACAGGGAAAGAGTCCTAAACAAACAACAACAAAAACAACCCATCTTTCAGCATGGAACATTCACAGCATTCTACGTCTTCAGAAATAAATATGCACAGACCAGAGGGAGGAAACAAAAAACGTGAAGACTTTGTGGTAGTATCCTCCTAAAAGATGCACTTTAAAGAAGTTGCATCTTTTCATCTTCAGCAGAAATATTGATTGGCTTGTTTTCTGCTAGGTACTGCACGCTTCAGAGTTTTCACAGAAAGGAGATTTCTCCAAGGGGATACCAAAGCAAATAAAGTAGGTTATGCTAAGAACACGAATGGTAAGGAAGAAAGATACTGTAGTGTGTTCATCTTGCTCTGAATTCTTGACAGTGCACTATGAGACTAATTTACCTCTTCTCAATTATTACATTTACTGGCTTTGTCACACATTTGATTTGTGTGCTTTGTCAGGAAAATAGATGCTTTTTAGATACGTCTAGATAACACAGGTGGTCTGGAAATAGCCATACCCATGTGCTCAAATGTGTGGTGTTACTCATGTTTAAAAAAAAAAAAACACACACACCAAACAACACAGAAATCCCATGAACAAAAAGAAACAAGTGAAGCAGTATTAAATCCAAAGAGGAAGTAGAATTATATTTCCCTCTCCCCTCCCCATACTATATACTGCCTGGGTTTAATTCTTCTCCAACTGTAGTTAAAAATAAACCTCTTCTTCATTGGCCCATTGTTTGAAATTCCCTTATAGAAATATATCAAAGAAATTGTCTCAAATATTGCAGCATCCAGTAATGCTGCTGGAGTGTTTTGGAACATTAGAACACTGATGCTAGGATGACCAGACAGCAAGTGTGAAAAACTGGGACAGGATGTGGGGAGTAATATGAGCCTATATAAGAAAAAGCCCCAAATTTCAGGACTGTCCATATAAAATCAGGTCATCTGGTCACCCTAATGCAGTGATTCCCAGACTGGGGTTTGTGAACCCGTGGGGGTTCGCAAAATGTTACAGGGGGTTCTTGGGGAAAAAATTCCCTAACAGCAGACAGACTTGTCCCTAGGAACTCCAGACATCCTGGGGCCAGCAACCTGGGGCCCCTGGACTTCCAAAAGCTAAACAGATCAAAGGAAGCATATCTATCACACTGAGAAGATTTAAACATCAAGACTTCTTATAAGAACTGGAGAGGGAAGTGGATATTTTTTGCTGTTTTTCGAATTAAACAGGCAGCTAGTATTGTATTTAAAATGATTATGAAGAACAGGTTTAAACTTTATTGTAACATACATTGTTTGCCTGGTCTGCTCAAGTGCTAAACACTTGTGTAGGAGGAACTCTTTGAGCTGGCCTCTTAAATCCGTTCCTGCTGTTAAACGTCTTATACTCCTTGACAAAACCTAGGAGTCTTGTCTTATAACAGGCTTACTCAGAGTGATACAAGCTATGAACATGAGATCTTGGAAGAGTGTTGCTGTTTTCACAATGTAATAAAAATACTTTAATGATAAATAATAATTAATTATAAATAGTGTGCAATAAGCATGTTATAAAAACAAATTTTATATTGCCAAAATCACTGCTTTTATAATTTATACTCAGGCAAAGGATAAAATCTCAGGGGGTGGGGGATTTCAAGACTTGACATTTTAGTGAAAGGTGTTCATAGGCAGTTAAAGTTTGGGAACCACTGCCCTAACAGATGCGCATCTTAACTAAACACACACACACTGGCAGCTGACATCTCTGTAAATCTTGTTACATCTGGGCCTTCAGAAAGGATATTTGATTTCATAATTTCCACCTTACTTGAATGATCCAGTATTTAACCTAGACTAGAATCCTGCCTCTGAGAGTGCCAATGCCCAGTGCTTCAGAGAAGGACATAAAATTCAATGTTGTGCACCTAAATTCCACAGTATTAGGAACTTCATAGGGCATACTGAAAGTATCTATTATTTTGTATTGGCAAATAAGAGTAGAAAAAATAATTTCCATAAATGGAATTTTTATTATTTATGGTATCTATTAAGTGACCTCTATTATTTTATATACCAAAGGCACTGTAGCTCTAAAATGCTGTAAATTCTTTCAGAACCTAGGGATAAACAATATTAGCCAAGCATCCCAAGCAAGAGCACTTATAGGGCCTTCTGAAATCTACCAGATGTCAACAATCAATTAATAATAATAGAAACACCTTAAAAATTCATGGACTTAAAGAGTCAGGAAGTGATTTGCCAATGGAGGTTAAGTCCATTAATGACTATTAGCCAGGCTGGGTAAGGAATGGTGTCCCTAGCCTCTGTTTGTCAGAGGAGGGTGATGGATGGCAGGAGAGAGATCACTTAATCATTACCTGTTAGGTTCACTCACTCCAGGGCACCTGACATTGGCCACTGTCGGTAAACAGGATACTGGGCTAGATGGACCTTTGGTCTGACCCAGTATGGCCTTTCTTATGTTCTTATGTTCTTATGTTAATGGATTAATTAAAGCCCTGCCATATGCCTTTAGATCCCACCTTAAAAGTTTCTGATGCAGCTATTGCCACAATTTTATGGAAGAACTGCAAAGAAGTAGATGTCAAATCTGTACGTGTGCTAGAAAAGTACAAGAGGGCAATCTTCATTAAACTCATCTACTGAATTTAGATTGATTTCTCACAGCACCAGCAACAACCTGAATGCTGGAACAAGGGTGCCATCTACAGTTAGAATGACAAATGCCAAGGAGAAGTTATATGCAGTGTAGTTGTAGCTGCGTGGGTCCCAAGATATTAGAGAGACAAGGTAGACACACACCAGGACACTTCAATTCAAAGTGGCACCAGACCCAAACAGAACAACAGATGCATAACCTGCAACATATCTTCACTGCTACAATGATAACACCCCCGACAACCCAATTTTCAAGATCATGGATCCTACATGTACCTATCACAACACGTGGTCCAGTGCACTAAATGCCCCAATAAAAATAACTATATGGGTAAAATCAGACAACCACTGTTCTCTCTAATGAACTTACACAGGAAAATGATAAAAGACAAAACACTCTATGACCTGTGGGTGAACACTTTTCACAAAGAGGTCAGATATAGAGTGATCTATAAGTCCTCATCCTCAAAGGAAACCTGCATACTTTCAAAATATGAGCTTGGGAGATTAAATTCATTACTCTGTTAGACACTAAAAATCATGGACTGAACAGAGATACTAGATTTATGGCTTATTAAAACAGTCTGTTTCCCACAAACCCCTTCATTTTGTCCCATGACTGCAGAGGTGTTAACGGGCCATTCGACCTTGTATGATACCTTACTATATGTCCTAACTATTTATGCTAACCAATCTGTTCCACCTTGCATTTTGCTGTGAAACTGGGAGTACCTTTCCCAGACATGAAAAAGCACTCTGTGTGGCTCAAACACTTATCTCTCACCAAACAGAACTTGGTCCAGTAAAAGATAACTCACTCACTCACCTCACTTTTATTACTTCACTCACCTCTTTAAGGAGAAGTTACAAAAGTAAATATTTTAAACCCAAGAAAGGTAATTTTTAAATTATTTTCAATAAGGAAAAGTTCAGAAATTCCTGCTTCTGAGACTTTTTAACATTTTGCATAAACATTTCAGTGAATAATAGTTTGCAGTTGGATAATAACTTTCATGGGAGCATCTCAACATGCTTTAAAAACATTAAACCTCACAACACGCTGTGAGGTAGGCAAATATTAGTACACATATTCTAGAGAAACAGAGGCCTGGAGCAGTCCCTGATTTGTTCAGTGCTTGTGGCATGATCAATTCAAGTGGGGTTCATGAAAATGATTTAAAGTGCTTTTAGTTTAGTAATTGTGACCAAAACCGTTTCAGACAACCTTTGTTCTGAACTTACATATAGTATCAAGCACTGGGGATGGCAGGATGCCTATATTAGCAAGTGGTTCTGGCAAAACTTCCATTAACAAGAACTATATGATACATATATACACCTGAGCACTGCTCTGAAAGTTCACCCCAGCATGTGATCCATGCAACAGACACTTTGATACAGACAAGGTTTTATTGGGAAGATGAGTTATAGAAAGACAACTCTGATTTCAAACTTCTTTGTTCTCATGGCAACACAGTGACACTTAGATATGTGTTGCCCACGAAAGCATAACCCTCTTTCCCGATGAAACAATGAATGTTTCTGAATCATCATTAGAGAAAAATGAAAAGACATGATTCTGGGTTGACAGGAGAGTTGCCACTTTTCCCATGGCAACTGGTCCCAGGCGCCACCCCGGAGCAGCTTTCCTGGAGCAAGGGTGGGGCCGCAGGACTCTCTCTGGCCTGGAAGAGTGGCCCCAGGGTCCTGGGCCACCCCCTGGCCTGGAGGAGCGGCAGCAGGTCCCCAAGCCTCCCCTATACCTCTCAGGAGCAGCAGCAATGGCATGGCCCCTGGCTGTTCTGCACCCCAAGGAGCAGCAACATCCATTGGAGCACACATCCCCTCTCAGCATCTAAGATTTAGTTTGAGACTTTTACTAAAAATATTCTTGACAGGTCACTGGCCATGATTTTTTGGTTTTAGCCCATGACCAGTCCATGACTTTTAATAAAAATACCTGTGACTAAATCATAGCCTTTGTTTTGGCTAGTGAAGCCATCAGACTTCTGGCTTCTCTAGTGCTGGAACAAAAATGGCTTCTTCTATAGTTGCAAAGAATTGGTGTGCCATAGCTCATTCAACGTGGGGCTAGGAGAGGCAGTGACTTGTGTTACAATCTTAGCTGTGATACTGGCTCACTTGTTGCCTTGAGCAAGTCATTTGGGCCCAAGTTTACATGATCCTCTAATGCTGGATACCTAAAATAGTTGGATGCTCACCTTGAGATACTTTATTTCAGAGGTGCCAGGCACACACATCTCTAACTGAAGTCCGTGAGGCGTGCAGGTGCTCAGCCACACTAACAGGTTTTGGAGTTGGGCACCCCAAAATAGAGGCACACAGAATTCATGATCATGTTTGGAAATTTAGATATTAATGTTATGCTGTGCCAGTCAGTAGAGCACAACATTCTAAGTGTTAGTATATACACTATTTAATGTAACATATTTGTGCATCGAAAATAAGTTATGTCTAATGCTTGGGAGGAAAAAACACACACGAAGTAAAGGGCAGATTAAAATGCTTTGCTAGTGGAAAATACAGAGCCAATAGAGGTGCCACGCAAATGTACCAGGAATATACAGTATGTAAGCAGTTTTATTTGTATCTTGGGCTTGATGAGTAAAGACATCAGTTGTTTTCAGGGAATACCAAATGCCTGCAGATTTAGCTCTATGCAGCAGCATAGCATGAATTTTTTTGGAAGCATTCCTTAGTTTTCTAAGTATAAGCTCTGAGATCACAGTAGCTGTTCCAATTTCTTCTCTGTATTAACTATCATAGGGAACCAAGAATGTCACTTGACAGATAAGAAAGCTCCAGCAGCTGTCTTCATCAGTACATGCATATATTCATGTGGTAGAAATAATCTAGGCATGGTTCTACATTAATTTTGGGAATACCATACCCCATGAAGGAACACACAAAAAACCATATCTTATGCCATATTAGGTAAGATTAGATCCATATGTTCATCTTTCAGAGCTCCCTACAAATAGCTTTCCTGATGGGAAGAAGGGAACTAGCTATTGGGCTACATCTACACTACAGCCGGGATAGACACTCTGAGATTAATCCACCGGCAGTCGATTTAACGGGTTTAATGAAGACCTACCAAATAGACAGCAGATCACTCTCCAGTCGACCCCCTATATTCTACCACGATGAGAAGAGTAAGGTAAGTCAACAAGAGAATTTCTCCTGTCGACCACCTGTGGTGTAGACCCCGCAGTAACTCGACCTAAGGTACGTCGATTTCATCTATATTATTCATGGTAATGTAGACATATCCTAAGAGGAGCCAGGAGGTGAAACTTGCCAAATCCTTAGAATCCATGGGAAAGTCCTAGAGAGGGGCTGTTCCTTCATAGTGATGCTCTGGTCCCCTCTACTCTTTCCCTGTGGGAGAATACCTGCCTGCCTATACGAAACTAAATTTGGACCAGTATCATTCACAAACCCTTTTTCCTTCAACATCGCAACACATTCATATTTAATTATGGCCCAATTTTTAATTAGAAAAGCCTGAAATTATGCAAAGATGTAGCTATACTGCAGCCTACCTTTAGACACCTATTCTTGACAACACAGGCGCCAACTCCATGGATGCTCTGAAGAACCTACAGGGAAAAATTAGTGGGTGCTCTGTACCCACCAGCAGCCAAACTCCACTCCCCCTCCCCTCATCTTCTCCTCCCCCACTGAGCGCGCCATGTCCCTGCTCCTCCGCCTGCCTCCCAGTGCTTCCCACCCAGCTGCCACAGCTGTTTGAATGCTCCAGGGGTGCGGGGGAGGAGCAGGAATCTGGCATGCTCAGGGGAGGAGGCGGGGAAGAGGTGGGGCCTGGATTTGGGGACAGAGTTGGAATAGGGGTAGGGTGAGGGCGGAGTTGAGGTGGGGACTTTGGGGAAGAGGTTGGAATGGGGGCAGGGAAGGTGTAGGAAGAGGTAGGGCAGGGCTCCCAGATGGTGAAGTGTAGGCGGGATTGGCCAAAGCTGAAGTTAGAGCAGATAAACAAACCGGCCCAGCAGGGGGCTTACGATAGGCATGCCATAGGATGGTGATCTCTGCTCTATCCCTTCTTCATTCGCAAATGATTAATGCAGTCAGCCACTCTGATATCTGTGTATCTATCTTCAATTTTTTATGATATGGTTATTATCTGTTTTCTGCAAAGCCACTGCATATGATAATCAGATATTGCAGCTGGATTCATGCTATAGTTTGATTTTCATTTTTTTAAAATTAATATTTATTAAGGTCAGTGTTTCCTGTACGTGTGCTTGTCATTGTAAGAAGACTAAACTGATTTTTGCTGACACAAGCTCTTTAGATAAAATGTAGAGAGACAAAGTTTAGATCCAAACTTCCAGGAACACTAACAAAACCCAAAGTTTTCTTTGAAAAAGATGAAGATACATTAAAAGATTGTATTTGCGCACACAATTTATGACTAACACTTCCTAATGCACATTTTAGTTCCTTTATAGTTAAGGAAAACAATTTATCAGTTTATGATCCACTATGACCCCCAGATCCTTTTCTGCAGTATTCCTTTTTAGGCAGTCATTTCCCATTTTGTATTTGTGCAATTGATTATTCCTTCCTAAATTAATACTTTATATTTGTCCTTATTGAATTTCATCATATTTATTTCAGACCATTTCTCCAGTTTGTCAAGAGCATTTGGAATTCTAATCCTCTCCTCCAAGGCACTTTCAACCCTCCCACATTGGTATCATCCACAAACTTTATATGTGAACATTCTATGCTAGGGGTCTCAAATACACGGGCAGCATGCAGTCTTCAGAGTTATTTTCTGCAGCCCGTCAAGCTTCCTGTGTTCCCCTCCCCCACAGTTATTTCCAGTGACCACCAAGCTCCTTTCCCCCACAGCGTACTGCGTCTCCACTCCTCTACTTACCTCCAGGCGCTTCCCAGCACTTTCCAAGAGGGAGTGGAGAGGAATGGTGAGCCACATGCTCAGGGGAGGAGGCAGAGAAGAGAAGGTGCAGGGGTGGGAAGAGGCAGGTCAGGGGCAGAGCCTCATGAAATGGAACCCTGGGACGGGACCCAGGGCAGCAGGGGAGAGGGAGGGTCAGTGATGCGGCCCTTGGGCCAATGCATCAGTCCTCATGTGGCCCCCTTGGTCATTTGAGTTTGAGATCCCTGTTCTATGCCATTATCCAAATCATTTATGAAGAACATTTATTAGCATAACACATACTGGGCCAAATTCTGCAGCTCTCAACTGTGTAAAATTCCTGTTGAAGTAAATAGGAACTTCAAAATTTGGCCCATAGTTTATAAAATAAGCCCATATGATATATCCACAGTGGAACAGTGCCATAAATGTACACAAGTCTAAGAATTACATCTAGGGGAATGGAGGGACTGCAGGAGCCATACAGACAGCTCACTAGACAAAAAGAAGGTGGGGCATAGGAAAAGGATATAGTCTAATACAGACTTTTAAATAACACAACATCACAGATGGGGCATGGATACCTATCAAAAATTATATGATTAGAAGAATTGTTACAACTGCCCTGTATAAATGAAAAATATTAGTGAAAGTCATAAGTAACATAAATTGGAATCAACTTGGTTTCTGTTCCAATTTTTTTAAGATTAGTAATAATAAATAATAAAAATTTGCACTCATAGTGCTTGTCACCCAAAGATTTCAAAATACTTCTCAACAAATTCATCAATCTAAACAGCAATCCTTTGAAGCAGATAAATATTATTAAAACACTAAGAAACATTGTACACAAAAGTAATGTTTGACAAATATAAAAGAACAATTTGTAGGAAGAGACATTTTGTTTTCTTTGGTAGTTTTACAAACAATGGACATTAAAGCTAATACACTACAGTTTTCTGTCAGTTTTCTTTTGAAGGAGAAGGTTGGCAAGGGATTGTTTGTCATTTGTTCATATTGTGAGTTGGTTTGTCTGCTTTTTGTACAACAGCAAGTTGTAGTCATTTTTAAAATATTCTAAAAAGCAGTGTGTAAACACTGGTTAATAAATGAAATATATGGAATAAATTCTGAAGGTTATAACTTCACTATGGAACTTCTTTTCATGGTAGAGCAATTTGTTTGCCAAACAGCTTTAACTGTGTCTTAAGGCAGAGTTGGGACATAAAAAATTGTGTCAATATAAATACTTGCTTTCAAAATGATATAGCACTATATATACTTTCAGTATCAGAGGGGTAGCCATGTTAATACATCTGTTAGTCTATAAGGTGCATCAGGACTCTTTGTCATTTATATATACTTTGCAGTTTACAAGTCCATAATTTGCAACTGTAATGACCTAGTGTGGTAAGAACTTCCAGTGACAGGTCTTTGAATGACAGCTAAATAATTAACTAAAATTAAGTGCTGTAACATAAGTAAAATTTGTCCTGGGGTGAATAGATTTCTGAATTCACCCTTTATCAGCTGTAATTGATGAGACTTGCAGTAAAATTGTGAGAGTAAGTGATAATGTATGCCTCCAGTCATGACAGTGGTAGGACATGGCTGGGTGGTGCCACCTTGTAACATAGTACTGTTTGTACATAGCCATGCTAGGCTGCTTCATAGCTAGGCTTGGAAGAATTAGATCTTTGTTGATAAATGTTGGTAAACATTGATTGCACCACATGCACACGCACACAAACCAATGAAAACATTTTCCATCGATAATAACAGAAATGTACAGATAGATAAAGTAAGAAAAATGCAGCTTGAGAACTTATAAGAGTCAAAATCAAGTGATTTAGGCTTCCAGATTAGGCCTGTTACCAATGAACTAGCAAATAAATAGTAAAAATAGATATGATTTGTTGATTTAATGATACGTACTTTGCACAGTTTGATGTGTTATTGACAATTAATGTTTTATGAATGGTTTATAAAGCTTTAGCATTTGAATTTCAGTGTCTACTATCATTAAATAACTGTCACCCCCCCATAATTTCCCACAACTGTGAAAATTTAAATAGAAAAAAAATGTTTAAAACACCCATGATTTTGCACAAATATAAAAATGTAAATAGATAAAAATCTAAAAACGTTTAAAAATAAATATCAGTATTATCCTTTTAAATTATTTTTTATAAAAAATGTATTCTGCCAAACCTACTCATAATACAATATTGCTTAGATGTAAACAGGCGAGGTTGCTATGTTGCCCACATTAGTGATTTCAGCCTGAATCTCTCATTATTTTATGTTTTTTTCTTGAAGTCCCAGCTCCTAGAATTATATAATTAGGTGAGAAACTCAGCTTTCATTAAAAGATAAAGTAAGCTTCAACTTAGATGTTATTTCTACCTTGACAGACAGATGTGCAAGCTGGAAGTCCACCAAAGTTATAGATGTCTATATGCCTTCAGAAGCAAATACCTGAGGAAAATAAATTTCAGACAACACAATGTGAGTTCAATAATTTAAAGTTTTCTAGAAGAGAAGACAGAAACATCAGGAGTCTGCAGTATGAATGAAGCCAGAGCATCAGCTGTTGGGTAGCTGGAGAAACATGTAAAAGATGCCAACCAAAAGAATCTGTCTGTCAAATAGTATCTAGATTGGGGAAAGCTTATGGGACTTAAAAACACCCAAAGAGGAGCCAGCAGACTTATTTGGTGGTGCTGGAAAGATTCAGATTCTAGCCCAGGGGTGGGCAAACTATGGCCCGTGGGTCACATCCACCTGTGGGCCCCTTCTAACCAGTCCGCCTGAGCTCCTGGCTGAGGAGGCTCCCCGCAGTCCCTCCCCCGCTGTTCCTGTCTCCTACAGACTCAGTGCACCACGCGAGCAGCGATCTGGAGGGGTGGGACTGCACACTCTAGCAGATCAGCACAGCAGCGTTTCTGGACGGAGCCAGACGCGCTATTCTGAGTGGCCTGGGCTGGGCCTGGGGCTGAGGGGTTTGATAAGGGGCAGAAGATCTCGGGCATCGGTCAGGGGATGGGGGCGTTGGATAAGGCGTGGGAGTCCCAGAGGGTCTGTCAGGGGCAGGGGTATGGCTAGGGGTCGGGGCAGTCAGGAGATGGAGCCAGGGGGGTAACATAGGGGGTAGGGTCCTGGGAGGTGATTGGGGGGCGGTTCTGGAGCGGGTGGTCTGGGGACAATGAGCAGGGGGCTTAGATAGGCAGTGAGGTCTTGGGCGGGATGGTTGGGGTGGAGGTTCTCTGGAGGAAATATTCAGGGGACAAGGAGCGGGGGCAGGTTGGGATGGGTTGGGAGTTCTGAGGGGGGCAGTCAAGGGGCGGGAAGTGGGAGGAGGTCAGATAGGGGGCAGGGGCAGGCTGTTTGGGGAGGCACAGCCACCCCTACCTGGGCCCTCCATACAATTTTGAACCCCGATGTGGCCCTCAGGCCAAAACATTTGCCCATCCCTGTTCTAGCCCTCCAGGGCCCATGATGGCTTGTGGGCCGTTTGACCCATGGCACAGCTGGAAGCCAGGTACCCTGGGCGGGAGGGAAGCAAGGTGCCATTGGTGACTTCATCGGCTGCTTCTAGGCATCAGCCTGACATTTCCATGGTGTTGGGAGCTGCCTCTGCCCCCTAGCGACCAAAGGGGGCGGCACTTAGAATGTTAGACTCCTCCCCTTCCCCACCTCCACGACTACTTCAGAAGCCGGTAAACGCCCGCCTCTGCCTCCCGCCCAGTCAGCGTCTTGATTGGCCGATTGGCTGGTCGATCGGCCCGGAAGTAGCCAACCGGAGGCGAGCAGGGACGGCACTCGTCCTTCCCTCGCTACATAAGGACTGGGGAGGCGAAGGCTGGTGGGGTGGGTGTCGTTGGTGGGGGTCTCCGGCAGCCGATCATTTATTTTTAAACGCGCTGGGGTTTTAAGGAACGTTTTATAAGTATTTATCCGGGAGCTGCCCGCGGCCCCGAGCAGGACCCGGCCCCTGCCCCCGGTCACACGGTAAGGGGTCGGCGGGGGAATATCGTGACCCGGTTTGGCTGAGGTGGGGGGGATCGTTCGGGTTGGGGGTCGGCGGAAGGCGGGAGGATCCAGATTTGGGCAGATCGCGTGAGGGTTTGGGGGACGGACGAGGTTGGTCTGTTCTCTGCCCCATGACCCAGCCGGTCTGTGTTGCTACAGCTTGGGACTGTAGCTGCTGGGAGAGGGAGGAGGAGGAGGAGGAGGAGGAGGAGGCGGAGGCGGCGGCGGCGGCTTTGAAGCCCTCACGTGCACTAAGATTATGCCTCGGGGTCTGTAAACCCGAGTCCCCCTTCTCCCCAGCGAGGCGGACAAGCCCAGGCATGTCCCTGTGCAGGGGGAGGTGCCGAGTGACTGGAGGGGCTCGGATAGCTAACGCATGTGCAATGTGTCTGGCCTCGTCAGTTTACAGACAGCTGAGCTGTAGCTCCAAGTGCTGACATCTGTCTCCTGGAGGAATGCTCCTGGACTTGAGTTTGGGTTCCTTGTAGACGTAAAATGCCAGCGCAGATTCCTGTATAATGTGAGCGTTTCAGGCCGTATACTAAACGGGAAGGCTGCTTGCTGGCCACAACACACCAATTGAAGGCCACCTACATCCATAAATAATATCTTAGTCAGAAAATGTCTGACTAGAACAATGGAGAGAGAGAGTCTTTATAAATCTAGCTAGAACTAGCTGATGATGGAATTCTGTCCTTCTAGGGAAAGTTGAAGCGCTTTTATGTTCTTGAAAGAGCATCTTTGCCACTGATTCTTGGGGCAAATCTGTAACTCCCCAGCATATCATAAAGGCATTTTGGGACTCTTCTTAGTACTTTCTTGCATTAAGCATTTGTGTCTCATTACAGATGATTGGAATGCTTGTAACAACTGAAGCTCAGGAATTGCTATACCAGCTCAATGCTCTGTTGGAACAAGAATTAAGGTATCAGCCAAAGGCTTCTGGACTGAGACTAATTGAATCCGCTCATGACAATGGCCTCCGAATGACTGCAAAGTTGCGGGACTTTGAAGTAAAAGATCTCCTCAGCTTAACTCAATTCTTTGGCTTCAGTACAGAAACATTTTCTTTAGCTGTGAATTTCTTAGACCGATTTCTGTCAAAAATGAAGGTATGTTTTGGAAACATAAGCCCTAATGCACTAACTTTCTATGGCCTTGCATTTGCTTATTTAAGAAGAAAATGTTAGCTATCCTTCATAGCCTTTAACATAACCACTTAACTTATGTGAAAACTACTTAGTGCTTGTCTTCAATAAGACTTTAACTCTAGTTAAGAACGCCTTTATTCCAAGTGAAGACACAACCTATGGGCTTGTCTACACTTGAAGTGCTTTTAATGGCACAGCTATTCTCTTCCAAGGAACTTCTTGTACCTCACTGTCCAATACTCTGATATTGGATTAGTGACCCTGATCTAACCTGGTATAGCAATGGCTAGGTTTCTATGGCTAGGTTTCAGTAAAAAAGCTCAGTATATGAGGGAAACTCCCAAATGCTCCTATTTGTAGAAGGCAGAGTGAGAAGTAATTTTGCGCTTCTGACATTATGGTGTATCGATGTGGATGTTGAGTTATGGTATGTAAAATGATTGACCAGCAGATCTTGGCTTAAAGCAGCGGTTCTCAAACTTTGAGACCACAACCTTTTTTCCCTTCCTCCTATGCTGCGGCGGATGTCCGGCGGATGCATTACTTCCGCATTTGGCGGCTTTTTGGCGGCCGTGCCGAATGCTCCCTGGCACTATTTTCGGACGCGCTCGGTATGTCTGCTGAAAAACCGCCGAATGTGGAAGTAATGCATTTGGTGGCTTTAAAGCGGCGCTGGGAGCTTGTGACCCCCCTGGAGGTGCTCTGTGACCAGAGGGGTTGTGACACCCAGTTTGAGAACCCCTGGCTTAAAGAGAGCCCAACATCTATTTTAGCTGAATGTTTGTTTTTATGACTTGACCTCTCTTTCAGGTGCAGCCTAAACACTTAGGCTGTGTTGGACTAAGCTGCTTCTACCTTGCTGTGAAAGCAACAGAAGAAGAAAGAAACATTCCCTTAGCCACTGACTTAATTCGAATAAGCCAGTATCGGTTCACTATATCTGACATGATGAGAATGGAGAAAATTGTGTTAGAGAAGCTATGCTGGAGAGTCAAAGCTACAACTGCCTATCCATTTCTACAACTCTATCACTTGCTGATCCATGAGAATTTATCTTGTGAAAGGTAAAACTATTTCACCATGACTTTGAAGCTGCACTGCCCACTGGAAAGGGTTGGTGGGAAAAATTGCTCAAATCTACTTCCATGTATACAATTTAAATTAAAATTGAGAATGCAAACAGACAGTGGCTGATAGAAATTCCAGTGTATTGATACTGTGCTCTAATGAATAAAGCTTTCTCCTATTTCACTGACCATGTTTACAGCTAAAATAAGAATGACCCAGAGCATAGTTTTAGATCAGGGAAATGCATTGCTGATCAAGCAGCAGTAGTGTCTGAGTCTTTCAAAATTTCTTGTCTGAAAAGACAACTAGTTCATGAATGCCCTTGGTTACTTCCAGATCAAAACTTGTTTGGTCAACAAATATTTTAAACACATCAAACCAGTAATGACCATTAGCTGGGTCAGAACCACCAGGATATAAAGTCAAAACTGCTTTTACTTTTCCATGTTGCTAGTATTCCATGTTGCTAGTCTTGCAAATATATATAGAAAAATTATCTATGCATAAAACAAAGCAATAGCACATTAAGCCGCAACATTTAATTTTATAGTACAGAAACAGAGTCCTAGGGCTAGTCTACACTGGGAACTTGCATTGGCATACCTACATCTCTCAGATGTGAAAAATGTACACCCTGAATGTAGCTATGCCACCCTAACCCCTGGTGTAGACTGTATTAGGTCCTCAGCAGAAGTGAGGAGGTGGATTACCTACCCTGACAGGAGAACCCCTGTGACTGGCACAGGTTCCTGTATACACTGAATTGCAGCAGCACTGCCGTGGTGGTTTAAGTGTAGACGTACATAACACCTCTGAACTTAAGAAACCTGTCCTTCTTCCATAAACACTTCTGGAACTGATGGAGTTATTCTCTTGGGTAAGATTTATCTGTCTTAATTTTGTATTAAACACTCAGCAAACTTCTAAGGCTGTTACATAAATCAGATCAAGACTGCATCAAAAAAACTACATGCTCTCTACAAGTAACTAAACTTTTAATGCCATTCTCTTACAGGAGAAAGCATCTTAATTTTGAGAGACTTGAAGCCCAGCTTAAGGCATGCCACTGCAGAATCATGTTCTCTAAAGCCAAGGTAAGTGCTTTCTAATACCATAAGCACACTGACTTTATTGAAGCTTAACAGGCTCAGCTGTCAGTATTAACATTTACTTTGTTCCCCTAGCCTTCTGTTTTGGCATTATCTATATTGGCACTAGAGACTGAAGAAAATAAACTGCTAGAGTTGAAAGAGGTGATAGAATGCCTTCAAATACATTCCAAGGTAGGTCTTTTTTTTGTGTTTGTGTGTGTGTGTGTGTGTGTGGGGCGGGGGAGAGACCTTAACAACAGTGAAGGGTAGAGTCTCTCTCTGAATAAGTTTAACATTAGGTTGTCGAACATAATTATGCTTGCCTTGAAGGCTCCTCAGAAGAGGATTCTAGTTTACTATGGTTAAAAATGGAATAATTCTTTACTTGATCTGACAAATTGGAGTTGGCTTTTTCTCCTCTGATGGAGAGATTTGAGAAACTTGCTTGTAACTCTTATGCAGCATTCATGTGACTGGGTCAGGGATGAAAGGGCACAACAGTCATTCACAGTATCCATGATGTACATGAAGGGTGAAGGAAGACTGACAGTCAAGTTGAGCAGAAACCTGATTTATTACTATCATCCAACTTCTATGGTGTCATTCTGTATAACTATTGTGAAACTTGTTCATGAGGGAACAACTAGCTCTTTCTCTTCGAGGTGCACAGTAAATCACAAGTAATGTGAAGTATTTTGTGCAAGCTCTTGTGCTTTGTTTTTAAAAACAAAACAAAAAAACCCTACATTTCAACTTGCTGTTGCAGAGGAGGCAGTAGCTTAGTAAATGGAGGCTGTTTCTGGTTGATGCTTGACTTAGGATAAAGCAACTCCTTTGTGCTTTGGTACAGTGGTATTGGTCTCCAGATCAGGAGTGGTGTGGGCAGAGTAGCAAGGACCTCTTAAGAACTAAGAGCCTTTGGCAGGCCATTGGCCTCCAAGCTTGTTTCCTTCACATCTCCCCCAAGTTGGCATGTTGTACAAGGCCTTTCTTAATTTAGCTTGCTTTGTAGGTGATAAGGGTGGATAAAACTACTGGGAAATGAGTGCCTAATTCTAGCTTCAACCTTTCTTCATTTAGACAAATAGCAGAGATCTAACTTTCTGGAAGGAGCTGGTATTAAAGTGTCTTGCAGAATACTCAACAAGCAAGTGTTCAAAACCAAATGTTCAGAAACTGAAATGGATTGTGTCAGGACGTACAGCACGGCAGCTGAAGCATAGCTACTACAGAATCTCACACCTCCCCACAATCCCAGAGACTGGCTCGTAACAGGTAACTTTAGCTGCTTTCAGGTTAGGTTTGTGCACAAACAGGAATTTTTAAACCGCTAAAACTTTCTTCATGCTTACTAGACTAGAGGAAGTTGCTTCAGGCCCCTAGGCTGTTACCCAACTAACTTTGACTGCTGACTTCCCTTTTTAAATCTTCTGTAGAGTATCCTTTTTTCCTGTACCCCATCCTCTTCCTACTTTTCAGAGGCAGAAATTGTCTTGCTGTACTACATCGGTACAGTATATAGCCATTTGTAGTAGCAGCTGTTCAGTTGACATAGTCTCTCATACTGTCCGCACAGGAATCTTAAAATGGAAAGATGACTATCCTTAAGGCTGGCTTACAGAATTCAGCTGTGGAATTGAAAACTGAAGCCTAAAACATGACAGCTGTTCCAGCATCTGAAGTTCAAGTCTTGGAAAACAAACATCCAGAAGGTTTCTTTAGTAGACCTTTCCAGCAAATGCAGTTATATTGGTGCTGACTACAGGAGTAATAAATAGTAAACAGTTCCTGAAGGATGAATGACTGACTAAAACCTGTCTGAATATTGAAATATGCATACATAACAGTGAAGCATCATAGTACTGTGTTTATAGTAGTGAATAGTCTCAGACAACGTGGTGGTTAATTGAACAGCTAGTGTAATTTAACCTTGGCTTACTGCAATTGTGACTGTTTAGTTGAATTACTTAACATAATGCAATTTGATTCTCTACCTCCTAAAACTTGTACTGCCATCGTAGGAGGCATAAATTGCTGCAGGACTGCTGAGGCTACCAAATTGTCTCAAACAAATCTCCCTGATACTGCACTGAATAGTGTCTGTGATGCAGTTATTCAAGTCAAACATTCTGTACTGTGTGAGGTTTCTTGAGTAGCCATGTTCTGCTTCACAAGGTATTGGTCCTTTTGATGTAGTGCAATCCACTTCACCTCCACAGCAGTGTTGACAACTCTGGTTAAGATAACATACAAATCAGACAATATGCTGGGAAAGCCTGCAGTTGTTACTCTGCATCATTATTGAACTTGGCCATCCTTTTACCCTCATTTTGTGGGGGGAAAATACAACGTTTTTTGTGAATTTTAAATGGTGGAGACTGAAAGCATGGCTTTAACAAGCAAACTACTACACTTTGTAATGTCAGTAAAGAAATAGCTACTTTGCTATTTGTCTAAAGTCAGGCTCTGCAACTGCCTATAGCTTTTATCCTAGGTTTACTTATAGACAAGGGGATAAACTCTGATTAGAGGTACAGTTTGCATACCTTCAATAGAAACTGCAAGTACCACCATAATGTAAGATGGGCAACAGAAGCTGATGGTCATATAGTTTCCTATAACTCTAAGTTTGAGTACTGAATCAGCTCTGCTACTTAAAACAAATTCAGCTTCCAGTTTCTTAGTGAAAGATGTAAATCATCTTCTGCTGAAGAGCTAGCAATCTTGAAGTAAGAGGCTCTAAAGATGTTCATAAATGGGATGTCTAAGAGCAAAAAAAGCTGTAGTAGTGTAGTTCACTAATTGAATGACTGAAGCTGGGATGTAGGCAGTGACCTCTGAATGCTCCACATTGCATTTCATTAGAACCCCTTATTGGTCAATTAAGAACTCTTGCATGCACTCTAGTTAGGTGGGTAGTGGAAGAAAGACTGTAAATTAAATGAGGTTGGTACACAAACATCTGCTTTCCAAAGAATAACATTTAAGTGGGGGGGTGGGGGACACTCACTAGCTTTCTAATGTAGTGAAAGCATAATTAAACTTCCTCCAGAGCACTTTAACTACTAAGTAGTAAACTTAAAGGGGGAAAATTTCTTCTGTGAACATGTAGATGAAGGTTGTTACTAACCTTGACCATGCAGATATGTATGGTGTATGTAATTACCACTGCTAACAGCCAATGAGTGAAGGAGGCAAGGGAAGTACAGGGTAGGACATGCCATGCAAGTTTGAATGCAACTGCTGAAGATGCACTGCTATTCTTAGCAAAAGTAACATTGTCTCAGTATTCATTAAAGAATATACCTTTCAATAAAACTTATTGAAATGCAGGTATCTGAATAAGTGTCTTTGACCCTCTTCCCCATACTATTATGAAACCCAATTTCTTTATTACTATTCTGGTAATAATTAAACTTCCAAATAAATGCCCTTATGAAAATAAATGTAAATGCTGCAGTAGTTCTTAAAGCAGCTTTCAACTTACTGTCCAAGGAAAAAGACTGCTTACATGTGATTCCCAAGACTAACATACCTAGCACGATCTATCTGATGTACAGATGAGAGTTAGTTTCCCTTTTCCCCTTTCCAGTTAAACTTTAAATGTCAAAGCAGGAGCCATGCAGCTGAATGAGGATAGCCTCACTTTTTCAAAAAAGAATTTGTGCCATCTGGAACTTACGTATGGTAAAGTCCATAGGGGCTACAGCCTCAACACTGCACTATTTAGTAGACTACAGGTTCCTAGGCTTTATAAAAAAAAAAAAACCCACACAAAACACCCTTATATACCATGTATAAGAATACTTACATTTTGAATGAGGCTTGAGAACATCCTCCCAGCTGTTTGTCACTCCATGGATGAATTTCTGAACTAGAAGTGCGGTGTTGGCACCTGTTTCCATACCTTAGGAGGGCTTCAGAACAGCTGTGCAGAGTTTTATTGTAGGCCTGAACAAAGTATTATAGTAGCCTTGAGTCCTTTCTCAAGAATTACTTAAGTGTCCATTATGTACCATTGCTAATGCTCTTCCACGTGGTTTTGAAGGGTTGACTAAGCAGTCACTTCTCCCTGAGCTACAGCAGTAATTTCTTGTGGAGCTGTACAACATGAAACAAATGAAGGTGTTGGATAACTCTGCTCCTATCCAGAAAGCTTACATTATCCCTTAACAATATGTCCAAGGCAGCTGGAGAGAGCAAAAGGGATTTGAACAGTGAAATCATCCTAGCATGCCCTACTCCATCTCCTTCTGAACCTTAGTCAGTGTCTTACAGTGGGCTGATTACAATAGAAACTACATTTAGGTAATTAAGTGGATAGCAAGAAGACCTCCTTCCACTACTAAAAAGTCTTGTCCTCTAACTTCAAGATACATCATCACACCTAACTGGCCTTTTCCTCCTCTGTGCTTGGTACAATTCTAAACAGTTGCAGCTTAGATGTAGGTTTTGTAAAAGTTTTGCCATCTCCCATTTAAATTGCAGTAGCATGCTCATCTTGGCCTGTCTTTGCAGAACTTTCCCAAAGCATCACAGGACACCACATTCAGAACCTGGGCTACACAGGCATGTCTGTTTGCTGTAAGAGTACAAGTTGTCAAACTCAGTTTGGAGAATACAGAATTCCATTTTTAATGATTGTCCAGGTATAAAATCATACTATACAGAAATCTAACTTACTACTGCTATTAATAGGCAGTTTACACAGATTCTTCACCTATTAACTAAACTTTCAGTTAACTTATCTGCATTTATTATCACTTGCTGGCACAAAATGTTCACCTCACAGACCAGATAATTTCTGCTATTCAATTTTCCTCCTTTCCCATCCTCTCTCCTTTCTTTACCCTGGATTTGTCCATACAGCCACACCCAATTCTCATCTTCATGCTATTTGTCAGAAATTAGTAGTAGTGTAGTTATCTGGACATTTTTAGAGTCTCAGCCTTTGGATTAGCACATTAGTGAAATTTTTGGGAATGAGATATCTACCCTCTTCCCTGGAATAATGGTTTAGAGGTCTGAACCTCTTCTATAAAATGAAAAGTTAGATTCTACAGAAGTTGAATGCTGTCCTAGCCTCATGGATCAGGTAACAGCTGTCCTTCATGTGGGAGGTTTGATATGGTTTCAGGGAATGTTACAAAAAAGTCTAGCTTTACTATATTTGCTCCTAAGTGTAATGGAAGGTACTGACAGTACTTTACAATTGGATTAAGTTCTTGCATCTTACACTCACTTCTTCCCTCTATCCTCATAGCTGTTGATCAGCATTCTTAATGAAGCATTAAATTTTAATGGATAGGTGGCTGCTGGCAGATCATTGTCAATAAAGAGACCTCTGCTCTGGAATTCACAGCTGAAACTGATCTACCAGTCTGTAAACATTCATAACAATGCAAAGCATTATGTAGGCTTCTTACTCTTTTAGACATGGAGATATTTAATTTTTGTAATAATATATGTTCAATATATAGTCTCTATTGGCTACCTTAATTAAAATAGGAAAGTCTTAGTAGTATGTGCTTTGTATGCAAGTTACATATTCTAAGTAGCTAAGCAGCAACCAAAACCAGTAATTAAACTTTATTTTCTTACATTCAAACTGTGTACTAAGTAGGGACAATAAATGTGCAGCTCTGCATTTCTATTTTCTTGCACAATGACATGTAAGTCAACATTTTGTTCAGTATGTTAGGAAGAGGTGCAATATGGTAGCTCTCATACAGGAACAGTTCTTTAAATTCTAAAAGAAGAGTTTTAGGTTTTAAGTACACAGAATTGCATCCTACAAAGTATTCCACCCTTTCAGAAATCAAAACCTCTCCTCCCACAAAGAATATTAAGTTACTATACTGTAAGTAGACCTATGAGTACTGGACACCAGGCTTCAACCTAAACCTTCTGACTTTCTGCTACCATGCGGTTTGCCCTTCAGCAACATTTGGCATAACACTAAATTGTCAAACCTTATTTTCTGCACCTAATAAAATAGGTATCTGCCACTGCAGTTTTAAAATTGAATTTTAATTAAAAGGGCTGCTGACCAAGTGAGAGTTACAAAAGTACATTTTTAACTAGAAAATATAGTTCTTTCAAAGTTAAGAATAAAGGTAGGTGGCTTGCCTGTAGGATTAATTCTCCACAAGAGGATGAGTGTTGACATTTATGCAGCATTCTTAACTGTGCTTCTATTTCACTTCATTGTGGAATATTTCCACAAATCCATACTGCTTAAAAACAGTCATGACACCTTTAAAGTACATTTATCATGTGTGCATATTTTTCATTAACATCAAAGTTAGCCCACATTTAAAAATGAGCCTCTATAACTTTGCTGTTTGTCTTGATCCAACTGAAAGGAATCCTCTGTAAACTATCCACGGAGACAGTATTTGATGACATTCATTCTGTAGACAGGTGAAGTCTTTAGCAACGAAACATTCCACTCCTTCAGTATAACATACAATTTCTCTCTAGTTCTTTGAAACACAGCTGAAAGAAGTTTATTTCTCAAGTTTGGAAAAGTCTGGTCCCCCTTTACTGTAGTTCCCAGAAATTTCTGCCCCACTGAAGTCAAAGCCAGGATTCTGAACAGAGATAAAAGGAAGATTCATATAAAGGTTAATACTCAATATATCATTGTAGAAATCAAAGTTGTTACCACTCTCCCAAGCTGATAAAAGCACACAACTTTCTGACTTATGTTCCTTGCAATTGGCACAGTTGAAATTCTCCAAGGAGAGTGACAAATTTTTGCACACACACATCAGCAGTTACACACAAAGGGAGATTGGGATTCTAGTTGGTGGCTTGCCCAGCTGCAGAAGTGAGTTTGCAGAATTCCACTGCCAACTTGCCATCCCAAGTTTAGGATGCAGCTAGGTTTCCATATCAAGAAAATCTTTAAAATGTTTTTAGGGAGTAGGATTAAATATTACAGTTGTTGACTTTTAAAGTGTCATCTGAAAGGGGAGGTTCCTGCAGTACTGGACAATTAGTTTTTATAAAAATGGTGCTGTTTTTGTTAAACGAAAAATTGTGCTGATTCAGCCCTTGCTAGCTAATAAACTATTTCCACAGCTCTGCTGAATTACTAATGCTAGTACACAAAGATGATGATGTGCTATAAGTAGTAGTCACAGCACTGGGAAACAAGTTTACCATGAAATCTACTCAAAATATAGGGAGGAATTATTTACCCAGTGAGTTTACTCTCCTTTGTCTTCAAATCAAAGTTTTGACTGTATGTTCTGTATAACTGTACTTAAGGAGACTTGATTTTGAAAAAAAAAAATTAACTACAGATATGTAATCATTCAGAGAGAGACTGCCATATACAGTCTTTTTTCAAGGCTCAATTCTACTGCTGTTGGATACCTGCAACTTTCACTAAAGTCAAAAGTCAAGATTCTAAATGAGCTGTGCATTACTTTCCAAAACTAATGCCTTTTAAATTCTAAAAGAAGAGTTTTCAGTTCTCTCAAAGTACAGAATGGCATCCTACAGGTAAAGTTTGGTATCTTAATGAAGATTAAACACACTGAGTGACAAATCAACCAGAATGGGTTAAAATAAAATAGTAAAAATGGGTTAACTTTGTGTATCCCTGATGAACGTAAAAGAATTTTTCTGTTTCATGGCCATAACTTGTGTATAATATGTATAAATAAGACACAAACAGTAATTAGTGTCCTCTGACTTGCCTCTCTTTGGAATCTCTCCAGTGTAAGTTTCCTCTGCATCTGGTCCTGTACCCAAGGATCAGCAGCATACTCATTTTCTAATAGAGAGGTCCAACAATTTCCAGCATCTCGATTGGTCTTCATTAGAATAATACGTATCAATTTTCTGTCCTCTTCGTAAGAAAAATAGAAATAACCATTGGACTTCTTAAGTGCTATACTCTTTTTCAGCCAAATTCAACATTAATAATTCAGTGAATTTTCTGGTGAAACTTCTTCTTAAAGCCTATGCAAAAAGATATTTCATTCACTGAAAATGAAGACAAACTCAGAAGTCCAGACCAATGTGTAACAAGAAAACTGGAAAACTTTAAGGGAAAAAAGCTCCCTTTATTCATATGTTTAAAATGTGATATATACATATTTTCTCCCTCCAAACTAAGTGGAACCTTTCTAGAGGGACTGACTGATGAGGAAAGATTATATTAATACAATAACTCCTCACTTAATGTCCTCCTGGTTTCATTGTTACGGTGCTGTTCTACTAGAGAATATGTTCATTTAAAGTTGCACAATGTTCCCTTATAACATTTTGCTGTGGGCTTTGTCCACTGCTTGCAGGATTCTCTGGAAGAGCAGACTGTCCTCATGGGGGCTTGGAACCTGGGTGGATCGGCAGCCCCACTCTCAGCTCCCTCCACTGCCTGCGGATCAGCACCTCTCCACTTCCTCCCTCCCTGCGATCAGCCATTTTGCAGCCTTCTAGAGGCTGGTGGGATAGGGGAGTGGTGAGGAAGCAGCATGCTTGGGGGAGAGCATGGAGCGGGAAAAGGTGGGGTGGGGCCTTGGGGGAAGGAGTGGAGTGAGGGCAGGCTTGGGACAGAGCCAAGGATTGCACCTGTACTTGTACCCGAGTTGCAATGGGGGAAGCTGCCGCTGCTACCATTCAGCCTACCCAGCGACCTTCAGCCTCCTTGCCCGCATCATTGTCTGCAGCAGGCTGTGCCTGTGTGGGGTAAGGCAAGGGCATCTCCCAATGACTGTATGTTTGTAAACACATTCCACATACAGACTACCCCCCCCCAATGATTCAGCATCTCTTTGCCATGCACTTCAATGCCTGCTGCATCTCTCTGCCCCTGCATGTACACAGCGGGAGGGATGCAGCCCTGCAGCAAATGTTATTTTCTCCTCTGACAAGTCACAGCTACATTGGCTGCTGTGATAAAGTGCATGGTTACTATGGGAGGTACAGCAGGGCCAGTTTTTCCAGGGCACCCTGAAAGACAGGCCTGTGGTCCTCCAGCAGGGCTCTTTTGAAAATAAGAACCTGTAAGTGAAACTGACTCCATAACTAGTCCTAGCCTAAACCCACAGAGCTTCCAATGGGGGGGGGGGGGGGGGGGAATCTGGACAACAGGGTGACCAGACAGCAAATGTGAAAAATCGGGACGGGTTAGGTGGTAACAGGAGCCTATATAAGAAAAAGACCCCAAAATCGGGACTTCTCTATAAAATCAGGACATCTGGTCACCCTAACAACAGTCTCTCAATGATGCCCGATTGCTCATGACATTTAAAACTGGATGAATGGAACCAGCACTCCAAAGTATACCAACAGGAACAATCCTGCATTGGTAGGGAATGGATTAGATGGCTTAATATTTTCCTTACATCTCTAATTTCTATAATTCTCACTAAAAAACCAAAGACATCATTAGGCAGTTTTTGTATTGTATTGTGATCCAAGAACTCTATGTTTGAAGAAAGCATATCATGACACAATTATAGTACTCTGGTTCTTAAAAAGAAATAAACACTAATGTGGATAGAGATTTGAACACACACAGAAATTTAACTGTTTTTCAAAATTTCACTTAAAAGAAGCAGATAGTTACCTAATGTCCAGGTCCCTTCATCAGCTATTGTGCAGTCAAAAAGTCTTCCCTGAAAAAGACATTTACAAGGTTATGTAAAATGGAAGCTTCTCAGTATCTGACTGATATTGAATCTCAAAACATTACTCCCAGTATATAAAGAAATTTGAAAACTTCCTATGGTTTAAAAAGAAACTATGGGACAACCCGGCACTAAAAAATTCCAATGATTTTTATACCTAAGAAAGTAAGTAAAAATAATTATTAAAAATAATTGCTTAATACAATAAAAATACCTGTCACTGTTTCAGTATCTCCATTCCATGAAAGGGACTCTTTCTCGCGGGGGGGGAGGATTTCCCATTTTAATGTGAAAGTGCCATGCACACCGATGGCACAATATAAATAAATTATAATGATGCAAAGAATTGCTAATTACCACCACCAATGGGAAAGCAAATGTGCTTTCCAATGAGAAAGGAAAGAAAGTCAGAAAGTTTTGAAGTACTAAGATAAATCCTACAGTGTACAGGTCTTGCCTTTAACAACTGTTGAAACAAAAACTTTGACATATACCATAGAATTTCCACTGCAACAACTTTGATAACTCTCTCATTTCTAATTTTTTTAATTAGAAAGTTGATTCTTTCATTCCTATGGATATTCTATAACGCATCATCATTAAATATGTTTTACTGTTTGCTAATGAAATATATTAAAGACAATTTTGTAATGTACTGTTTCTAAGTAGATACAGTAACTTTAAAATATTAAAGGGACAGTGTCAAGACAAATATAAATATTGTAGAAGTCATTACCTATGTTACCAACACATTATTTTTATTATTTATTTTTATGGAACTTTGTACTGAAGGGGAAATGTGAGATCTCCATCTTCAAATACTTCAACCAAATGAAATAAATTATGCTAATCTGAGGACTGAATGAGTGGACCCCTATACTTGTATTTCTTCTCAGTATCACTTAAGTTCTCATGTACTAGTAGAATACTATAGTTTACATTTCAAGCTCTGCAAGGAAGTATTTTAATTCCATCAAAACCATTTTAACTGTTTTTGTTTGTTTTTAAACAGCTAAACCAAATAAGAAACATACCAGCAGGTTTTGTAAAAACCTGTGGCACTAGCAGGTTTCTTAAAAAAAAAAAAAAAAAAGGAAAAAATTAAGACCCTGGGCATAAAGTAACTTAACTGTCTCTCTCTTAAATAATCAACCTCAAGGACTGAGACATGAGACAATGTTCTGAATTGTTTACAGTGTTGCTGTGAACGTGTCAAGTTCCAGAATATTAGAGAAACGAGAAGAGTGATGTAATATCTTTTAAGGACCATCTTCTGCCGGTGAAAAGACAAACTTGGAAGCTTACACAGGTCTATATCAAAAGAAAAGCTGTGTAAGCTCGAAAGCTTGTGTCTCTATATTGCCTCACTCCCACCTTATCAGTCTCATAGTCTCAGTGTTAAATACCCTACTCCTATGTACCTTCTGCATGGACTTTGGCAAGTTTGCAGTGAACTTTACAACAAACACAGGTTTTAAATCTGAAATTCACAACTCTTTGCTATCACAGGACACGGGTCGAAAATGTTCACAGCTCCCAGCACCCCAACCCGCAGACGCTCTACAGCCAGAGGAGATACCACTCCGAGGGCCATGTCAACGACACATGGGCCCTCAGCCCCCAATCTAATACCACGGTGCTAGAAGCAGCGTCTCCCCCCAGGCTCCCCAGCAGTGCGAGCAAGGGCACGAAGAGGTTACACGTTCCCTGGTGCAGCAAGGACCAGGTGTCAGTGAAGCGCAGCCTGCCAGTCTTAAGTGCCTGCAACGACTGCTGGCCCCCCCGCCCCCCTGTTTTGCGGCCCAGGCCAGGCCCTGCCCCACTGGCTGTCTACTCAGCCAGCCTCCCCCTTCCAGCGCTACCTTGAGCATCTCCTGCCCGCGCACGGCCAGCGCCAGGTCGCGGCTCTGCAGGCGACACTGGACGTCCTTCGCCCGGGTGCCCGGCGGGACCTGCACCTCGATGAACACCTCCTCCAGGGTCTGATACCAGCAGCCCCAGGGAGTCGCGCAGGGCACCACCCCGCTCCGCTCCTCGAAGGGACCCGACATTGGACTCACGTCGCCCACTCTGTCCAGCTAACAACACACGTCTGCTGTCCACTCCGAAAACAGAGCAATGCGCATGCGCCGTCACGGGCTAGGCAGGTTTTGCGCACGCGCCCCAAAGCCCCTCTTTTCCGCTCATGCGCCAGCATCACTCGTTTCCCGTGGGATCTGGTACGCATGCTCAGAGAAGAGGCGGTGATTGGCTGGATGGCTCTATAGGCTTGCAGGCGGTGTTCTGCGATTGGTTGTCAAGGGCGTGTTAAGAAGGCGGTTGGCAGTTTGAATCCGAAGCTGAGAGTGATCTTTACAGCAAGTGGCTGTAGGAGTGAGAGCTCGGTGGTTATGGCCTTCCCCAAGGCCCCTGTCAAGCGCTTTAACGAGGCTACTGGTGAGCGTGCGTGGGGCCCGCGCTCCGGCAGCCGTGGGCGTTCAGCGCCTCTTATGCGGGAGGCGATTAGGGGCTGGGGGCTGGGCTTGATAGTGTCTCTGAGGCCTCCCCCTACTCGGCCGGACTGGTGTTCACTGGCCATAGCCGCCGGCTGAGGGGCTCGTAAGGGCTGGCGTTGGTGTAGTGCTGGAGGAAATGCGGTGCTAAGCTCCCTGAGTGCCCGCATCCGGGCGGGCAGCAGTCAGTGGCCTACAGCCCTGGATCAAACCTTGTTCTGGCTGTGTGCGATGCTAAAACGTCTCAGACTTATTTCGGTAAAGCAGCCCGGTCATGCTGATGGATTAAGGTGCACCTCATTACCCACATCCTCTGCGGACTGAGAGTGATGAAATCCATTAGGACTCGGCCTAACTGCTCAACTTCTTTCTTGGGCTGGTCTATAGTCTTCACTGGAATGTAAATGGCTCTGTTTATGCCTGGCACAAGCTATTTAGCTACTGTGGTATGTCACAACCATAATTGGCAGGGCCTTTTGTAGTTACCTGGTAAATATTCTGTGTGTTGCTTTCACTTGAGGCACTGAAAGCTGTGTCTTCCTTGTCTGTGTCTTCCAGTCAGTTGTGAAACTCTGAAAAGATGCTGATGCTTCTATTGAACTTTCCTTGTGATCTTTCTGAAAATATCTGCTTTAATCCAGTTTCTGGAATAAAGTTTATAGCTAGTATGCTTGGGGAGTAACTGTGTGGTGTTGCTGGGTGGCCTTAATGTTTCCTTCTTGGCCTTGAAATCTGAATCTATGAATCCTCCTTTTCATCCACCTCCTGCAGAGAACAGGATTTCCTCCCTGTCCTTGGTAGACTCCTAACACTTGCAGGTCTACTAAGCAACACTCATGTGTCAGCTGGTTGCCTGCAGGGATCAGGAGAGAGTTTTTCCCTACTATATAATTGGCAACAGGGTTTTTTCACCTTCTTCTGAAGCATCATTGATTCGTCAGGTATCCTGTTGCCATCAGTGCCAGAGTAAACCGATACTCTGAGACAGTACAAAGCATTATTTCTTAAATGTCTAGCTGGTATGTTTAGCTCATATGCTCAGGGTCTAACTGATCAGGAGATCAGTCAAGATAGAATCTGCTCCCAAGTCAGGTAGGTGGGAACATTTTGGCCTGGAGGTTTTACTCTGCACTTGGGGGCATGGATTGGCAGCTAGGATCATCTGGGCATGTCTCCCCTAATCAATTTCCAGGCACTGGTGGTACCTCTCTCATTCTCTTCCTGTGGGATGCAACTATTAAGTTTCCTGAGGACTAAATTGTTTTGGTCTAACTAAAGTCATTAGACTTCAAATATCCCTATATTGAATGTTCTGCCTTGAGATAAACAAGGGGTTTGACAGATGATCTCTGGTCCTTTCTGGCCTTAATCTCTATGAAACAGACTATTCATGTCCTAAAATATAGGTTTTATTAATCTGAGAATTCATCTAACTGGCTGATATAGCCTCATGGGTCAGATTCCTATAGTTGTACAGTGCTGATACTTCCACCAATTCCATTGCATTCCTTATCAAATTCAAGATATACATGACACATGCATGGAGTATCTGTGGTTCGCAAACTATGTTCCTTGAATCAGCTGGAAAGACCCATGGTGATGGCTTTGTTTTGTTGCTAAAAATGTCCTTCTGTCTCCTGTAGGTAGCTGTTGCACTTGCCACAAATGTTATAACATAACATCTGGGAGAAGAGGTGGTCTAAACTATGGAAATAATTTAAGAACTTCTTTTTAAGATCATGCCCATCCAAGGGCAGCAGTTTTTCCATCTGTATTTTTTGGCTTCTTAATACTTGTAGTAATGTGTCATTAGTACTGAATATTACTGACTAATTCAGCCAAAGGACACTAACTGTCCAATCTTCCTTTTTAGAGAGGAATCTCATTTCTTCTTGAAATGAGACTACAGATACAGGCCGCTCACTAATAAAGGGGCACCCAGTTAGATGTGGGATATGTGCAGCTTTTTTATTTGTTTTAAAACCTTAATACAAGATATAAAAATTATCTCCACAAAATCCTAACCAGTGACAGTTTAATACAGAGCTTTAAGAAATTCACTGTCTAAGAACTACTTCCTTTCACAATAGATATCTATCAGTGACTGCATCTGTATGCAGTCCCACTAACATATATTTGGAAAGGTCAGAGGGTGGCATTTCATATCCATTCAGTCCCTGACCTCTGTGCCAGTATATCAGCCTCAGCAACTGAAACAAGTTGACAGACTTATTTAAAGTAGCTTGCTGTGCCTTGAGATTACTGAGGGCAGGATATTGCCAACTGTAAGTGCAAGAGCAATGATAAATCCATGCCCGTGTGTTCCCCTCTCTTTCCTGCTTGGCTTCAAAGACACTTTTGCAAGCAGTTTTTTAAAATTATGCACTTGGCAGCATCTTCTAATGAGCCTCCCTTTTAAAGTGGAAGGACTAACTTTTAAAAGTTTGTGCCATTCAAAATGCCAACAAAAGTGATGAAGTAGGGCTGATCCAGTCTTAAAGAAACAAGATTGCCTTCTAATTGATCATATGTTTCCAATAACTACTTGAATGCACTAACTTTAAATCTTTCTGTGGTATCAAGAACAGACCACAAATCTAGTTTATGGTGGTGGTCCATACACAAAGGTAAGAATGCTCTGTTATGGGCCTAACTTTACTGCTAATGTGATCTGCAGAATGCTTGGACAAGTGATGTCTGTCTTCTGCTCTTTTATTGCACAATTTCTTGTGCAGCTTTAAAAACTGGGAGATGTATTGTAGGTCTGAACTGCTTAGTGGCAATCTGTCAGGATTGCCTCCCCACTCTGAACTCTGGGGTACAGATGTGGGGACCCACAGGAAAAAAGAAATAACCCCCAAACTTATTTTACCAGCTTGCGTTAAAATGTTTTTCCCCAGAACACAAACTTCTCCTGTCTGGACCTGGAATGCTGCCACCATCAAGTGAGAATGTCTCAAAAAACCATTGGACATAGGCCACTTGAAGCCTCTCTTTCTCTTTCCACAAAACCCCCAAACTTATTCCCTCCCTGGGAAGCTTGAGAGAAAAGCCTCTCCTGATCCTGCGAGACATGCCCGATCCAAAACCAGGATCTTGCACCATGGAAAACAAGCAGTCAGATCCTTAAAAGAAAGGAATAAATCCCTTATAACCATCAATAGAACAGCATCTATCATAATCAACAAAAGAATTAAGAAACTAAACCTCCCCCCGAGGCAACTTTCTCCCACTGTTGATATCTCTGCCGAATCTTACAGTATCAAGAAGCACCCAGCCAACACTCACCACTGAGAACCCTCCAAGTGATTAAAAAAAACAGATTAAACTTACTACTTGACTACCTTACTTGTTAGAAAGCTTATAGTTACAATGAAAGAAGTATGTGTGGTTCATCCCATAGCCGAGTTGAACAGAGAGAGCCTCAGTGAGAAACTCAAAATCCTTTGTCTCCTGAGGAATTTCTCATGGGTCAGTTGTCCACCTCTCAGGTTACCTTTAGCTTAACCCCTTACAGGTAAACACTAATTCTAGGCTACTTTATACTTATGACACAATCAATCCATAAAAATAATTCTCCTTTTTCAGAGTCTCATACCTAAGTGTTCTCTCCTGTGCTGAACATCTCATTCCCTCATTTCTAGCTTATACCCCATCATCAGGGTCCTATGAAGTCAAATCTTCAGAGGCATTGAAGGGACCTGTGTCCTTTGACAAATCCCAACGCTTTAGGAAGCAGAAATCCCGACAGTTTAGAAAGCAGAAAGGTAAGTAGTCCTACAAATTTGCAAATTTCAAAGTTTCAGCATTGCAAGCCCTTTGAAACTATCTTCTGGTCTATACTTAAAAATTAGATCAACCTAGCTACATTGTTCAGGGCTACTAAAATATTTGCATTCTAAGCATCATAGTAAAATGAACCTAACCCCATGTAGATGCAAAAGTATTCTTCTGTTGACCTAGCTTCCACTTCTTGAAGAGGTGGCTTAACTACATACACAGAAAAATGTCTTCCATCAGCACAGCTGTAGCCCTCTTCCTGCTGTAGTGTAAACATGACTTTGGTGTTTCTACACTGCTGCTCCAATTTGCTTTCTTAATGCTTGTGATTAGGGACTGTGCTTTGCTTCTGCTTCATATTGGTTCATTGACCACCTGCTTCTATTTTAAAAGCTGCCAGCAATTTGAAAAGTATACTTATCTGAATTTCCTTCCTCCAATGAAAATAATGCAGTATTTCTGGAACATTGAGACTTTTTATTTATTTCATGCGTTCCATTCACCTGCCTTTGTAGTTGGCCTCTCCTTCACACTGCAATTGAGGAGATACTATAAAGTGGCAATAATTTATTTCCGGAATGTATGTCTCAGGATGGGTGGTAAGGTCAATGGAATATCAATAGACAATGAATTGATGGTGTCCATCTAACTCTTGTACAGTGTGAGGTGTATGTTAGTTATTTTTATGAAACCTTGGGATTTGAGGTGGGCATTCTAACCAAGATCAAAGACTCTATTCAATGTTGTCTGTCCACAAAAAGTCACTCAATCCTGACCTATTAGTATGATGAAACTTTGCTGTCTCCACAGGGGAAATGGGAAGCCAACAGAATTTGAATAGTGAAACGAATGATTGCTTGCCCAAAACTGTAAGAAGACTTGCATCTCTGGGATCAACAGTAAGACTTTCTTTTGTTTTCTGGTATAACTATACCCATACTGTTAATTCAGGGCAAACCTATAATGTAGTCTACTCTGAATTTAGGTATTTAAAACCATGCATTCTCCAAATTTTGAACTATTCAATAGGATAACTGGGTTTATTTCAAGGCTCATTCTTCTGCTCAAGTCCTGTAGGGACTAAGTCTTTTTTTTTTTTTTTTTTTTTTTTTTTTTTTTTTTTTTT
>ML677356.1:11333-21625 GCA_007922305.1 Dermatemys mawii | reverse complement strand
TTTTTTTTTTTTTTTTTTTTTTTTTTTTTTTTTTTTTTTTTTCTCTCCCCTTCTTCTTTTAAATGGAATGGAATGTAGCTTAGTCAGACCTGGAATAATCCACTTGGTGCTATGGGGCAGTAGAAACTCTGCCTGTGGCTGCAGAGGTGATGGCTTTCTTCTGAGAAAGGAGAGGTAGGGAATAGACAGTTCAAGTGCTACTCTTTCTGTTTAGAGTGTGGAGAGAGAGGAGTGAAGAGCTAAGTAGCTGTTGAGCCTCTGCTGCCTTTCCCACAGAATAAAGTGAAAAGCAGAAAGCCCAGATATGTGGGAAGGAAGAGGCTGAGGGCCCCAAATGCCAAGGATGTTTGGGTAGAGAGACACCCCTCTCAGTGAAATCCTGTGAAGAGAAGGGGTAGAATAACTTAGTATGTGACAGTCAATTAAATATTTTGTAGTTTTGAAGGAGGAGGCGGTTCGGTGCAGGGTTGTTGGTTAAACATGGGCTAGTAAGTTAAATGCTTGTGAAGTGGTAGGATATCTTACTAACACAACTTCAGTGTAATGTTTTCAGTATTATAGTACATAAATCAATATAAAATTCCTTATGATTATCACACTAGTTCAAATAGCCCAATATCATGGGTCTCAGTGGCAGTTTATTTTACGTGTAATTTTGAAGAAACCCTGCAACAGAATAACACGCCTTAACTGATTACCTGTTAGTTTTTGTGCTCTCCGGTATGAGTGTGTGTAACCCTTGCATGATTTTTCTCCTATCTTAAGGATACAACGATCATGAAAGAGCTGAAAAAACAGAAGATGCTTGAGAAAGAGGTATGAACAGACTTATTTTTATTTTATTTTTTTAAATAATATGACCACTATTAGCTACTTGTTAGCTAGCAATTTTAATTACCTTCATATGTAAGCAATTAAAATTGCTAGCTAACAAAATAAGTGACCAGACATGTTGAAGAAGCTTATTTTTATAAAAGCAAAACTTTTATCAATATAATTATGTAGTAACTACTGGATTTGTCAATGAACAAAATAATGAAAGTTTGATTTAAGCTTTGCCTATTCTGTATAGGTTCTTATAACATGCTCATATCTTAGTTTATTCCATTAATGCATTTATCTGAGCCTTTTGGGCTGGCAATAAACTCTGGGGCAAATATCTCAGAATGAATATGAGAACTGAATCCTGTGTTTAGATACTTATTTTTCTAGTTAAATGGTGGAGCATTGTTCTATATAATAATCACCCACTGTAGCTTTGGAATTAAGATACAAACTTGAAGTTTGGGGATGTTAAACTTCTCCCTTTCACTGCTAAAACTATATTTTTGGTGTCATGTAAAAACCTCTCTTAGGTGTCGACATAAGTGTCTTTCCACCCCTCAATCCAGAGGGCCAGCTTTGCACACATGGGCAAGTTGGAGAAGCCTGGAGATTATTCTGACTTGTATTCCAGTTGAAATAAACTGAGTAGGGCAAAGAAGCCAGATGAAATGCTAAGGATACAAAAGCCACTAACCTTAATGGCAGAAAGATTTTTTTCTGTAGTAATTTGCATGTCCTTTCCCTTTTTCTAACAGTTGAAAGTTGTGATAACTAAGGATAATCTCTCTTCACAGGAGAACAATGGGGATCACTCAAACCCAACTTGTGGAGTGCGTGTGTCTTTTTTTTTTTTTTTTTTTTTGTTTTTTTTTTTGTTTTTCTTTCTTTTCGTTTTCTTTTCTTTTTTCTTTTTCTTTGAATATTTATGACACTAAATCTGAAAACAACTTGTTTCCTTTAGATTCGTGCTTTAGTGAGAGAACGTGGAGAGCAAGATAAAAGACTCCAGGCTCTAGAGGAGGATTTCATGAGGTGTGAAGCAAAACTAACTGCAGCAGTCAGGGAGAAAAGCTCTCTTTCAGCAAATGTTGCTTCCTTGGAAAAACACCTTCTTGAATTAACAAGAACTAATGAATTTCTAAAATCAAAGGTATTTGTCTGGACCTGGATCCACTTAATCAAGTTAGCAGAAACTTGCTATGGTTTTTGTCATTTTCTGTGCAGATAACATCCTCAAGCTTGTTCACAAGCAACAAAATTAATGTTAAGAAAAAAGACTGGACTTGATCCCTTAGATTGGGGCGGTCGGTAGACGAGTAGGGCTAATGCTCAGGCTTGTGTGAATGGAGTACTAGGCTGTACTTGTAAATTATATGGCAACTTAAACCTTAATTGCACTGTTGTCTTTCACACTTTCTCATGTAATTTGGATCAAACTATGTTTATAACAAAGTTGAAATAATATTGCTGGGTAGACAGGGATGCTTGCTGTTACTATCTGCAAAACCTCCTCCTCTTGTCCCTGTGCTGTTTGTACAGTGCACAAGAGAAAAGAGGTAAAGTTTCTGCTAAACTAGCAACTAAAATGCTGTGCAAGGAAAGCTTTTTGCTTTGGGTGACACTGACAAAGAGCTCATAGTTAAAAAGGTGGAAGAAGGTTAATTTCACCCATTATCTTTATGTCCCCATTGAGGTCTATGGAAACTTTGCCACTGACTTCAGTGGGGCCAGGATTTTACCTGTTGGCTTTAAATAACTTGACCTAAGCAATTGAGGCATATCCTACCCTCAGAATAAAGTCCCATATCAAGTGGGTACTTGTGCTGCTTAGTTCTTTTGATCAAACGTGTTAGACTTGACATGTGGCAAGTTGAAATCTGCTGTTGATCCTACGGTGCAACTAGAACTTATGCATGGGTAAATGTTAAATTTTCAGTGGAAATGATTTAGTGGCTTGTGTAGAAACACTTGGGGTATATATGTTTCTAGGGCTCTAGCTTAATCTTTTCAGGTTCCTGCCATCACCAGCAATAAGACCTATTATACTGGTGTTGAATTCATAAAACTGATTCAGTTATAGAGTAAAAGTTTTACACTACTTTCAAGCTACACTGCAACACTTCAGTGGTAATACTGTAGAACTTTATAATTTAAGAGTAATAAAGGCACAAATGTTCCTTTTAATGTACATTTTCCCTTGGATTGTGCACTTTGCAATTTAAGCCAAATCAATTTAAAGTGCTTCCATCCTTAAGTTTGGTAGGAAAAGCAGATATTTTTTTGGAGACAGGAATAAGTGTCAGGGTGTGGATAAAGTGTCAGAGAAGGCCCTCATTAAATTAATTGCTTTTCTGCATAGGACTAATTCTGTGTTAACACTTTCTGGTTGTCTCTATTCAAGTTTTCTGAAGATGGCACACAGAAAAAAATGAGCAGTCTATGCATGGAGTTAATGAAGCTCAGGAACAAGATGGAGGCAAAGAATAAGGTAAGTTGCTGATACTGAAATTGCTCATATGACAGGAACTTGGATTTCTTCCAGAATTAGAAGCAGGGTACTAGCATTTCTACATGTAGTTTGCAATTGAAATGCCTTTATTTACAAATCAACTTTCAAATAATGAGTTATTCCAACTCCACTGTCAGAAGTAGCTATTTCACCCTTCTGTTAAATGGGAAGAGGTGAGCTAAAAGACTCAAATGACTTCAAGTTTGCATGGCAAGTCTACAGCAGAGACAAGAGCAGAACTCAGATAAATTCTTAGATGTCACAGTGTCCATGTGCCTGGGATGGACCACACTGAGACTGCCATGCTCAGGGCAGACTGCAAGAGACCGGGCAGACGTTCACCGAAAGTGGTGGTTTACCTTAAATTAGATTCACCAAATCCATCCCAAGAGAGCTTTTGTAGCACTGCTCTGGCTACCAAGAAGCCAAACACAGTCCCTTTTAAGCATTCCAGCCATTGGTTCCCATCCAGACAAACAGGTCTAGTACAGTGAGAGGTTAGTGGGAAAAAAAAACAATTCATTATATGCAAGGTTCTACTAATCCCAAAGGATCAGATGCTTATATTTTGACCTGGAGTATCTCTGATCTTACTCAGATATCACACTGTCAGCTTACTAAGGATTAGCTAACTAAAGATCTTTAGTTATTGAATAACTCTTCTTTTCTTAATAAAGAATCCTATACATACACATGATTTTTTTAGTGTTTATAGATCAGGATCATAGTAGTGATGGACTAGACTGCTGACTTTTGGAAGTTACCAGGGAGATTTTTTTTTTGCAAGATTGGCAGGTCCTCAGTCCATAGTTAAAAATACTCAATTGTAAACCCATATTCCTGCTCCAGTTCTCTGGAGTGAAGCAAAATGGAGATGGTTCTGGCAGTGTTCCCTCTACCTTTTCCCATGCATGTACGGAATGAATTTTGTTATGTGCACCAATATGGAGGAGATGATGATGTGTGACACATAACAAATGCATACAGCGGGGGGTGGGACTGAGGGGCTTGGAGAGTGGGAGGAAGCAGGGGGTTGGGGTGCAGGCTCTGGGGTAGAGGCTGGAGATGAGGCCCAGGGCTGGGCAGAGAGTTGGGGTTCAGGGGATTGAGGGCTCTGGGGTGAGCCAGGGATGAGGGGGTGGGGATGCACGTTGCCCTGGGCTACGGAGTGGGGAGAGGAATCCTCTCTCCCTCTCCCCAGCTCTTTCTTCCCACAGCAGCACCTGGGCTGGGGGAAGATATGGTAGGGAGCAGTAACATGGGAGGGAAGGGGTGGGAAGAAGAGCTTTTTCCCTGCTGCAGCAGCTCTGGGGTTGGGAAAGGGGCACCTCTTCATCACATGTCCTTACATGGTTTGCAAAATCACAGGGTGGCCAGTGGCTCCTGGCTGTCTGAGACACCCACACAGGGGTTGGCAAACTACAGCTTGCAGGCTGGATTCAGCCCACTACCGTTTTAATCGGTCTCTTAAGCTCCCGTTGAGGAGCAGGGTCTGGGGCTGCTCCATGCAGCTCCTGGAAGCAGCAGCATGGGTCCTCCTTTGGTTCCCAGAGCTCACAACCCCAGCTGGAACCCTCATCCTCTTCCCTCCCACCCAGCTAGCAAATCTCTGCTCCAGCCCTGATTCCCCTCCCATCCTCCAAACCTCTCTGTCGCAGAGCTCCCTCCTACACCCCAAACCCCTCATGCTCAGAGCCCCCTTCCACATCCTGAATTCCTCACTTCTGGCCATGCCTCCAGCCACAGCCCTCACCCCCTCCTGCACCCAAACCCCAATCTTGTAAGCATTCGTGGCCCACTATACACTTTCTATTCCCAGATGTGGTCCTCAGGCCACAAAGTTTGCCCACCCCTGCATCCACAGGAAAGGCCTACATCTTCAATACTCCATTGTAAGAGTGTAATGTCCTTAATGGGCCACCAGCACCTTGATATAAATCTAGCTTGGAGGTCTCACCTAGGTGTCAATATGTGTTTGAGATATAGATCTCTCTCCAATATTTGCAACTGCAGATACGGTGATGCATGGATTTAACCAGGATAATCATACCTGACAAATTGTCCATTGACACCTTACATGATACACTTTGTATAAGATTCGTTACAATTGTATAACAGTGATACAAATGGTCATCTTCAATCAGACAGCATCACAATCCAATTGTTTAGACCCCACTGCCTCTAGAAAGCAAACAAAATAGCGTTTAATTTTGTAAAAATCACTGCCATTAATATATCTTCCTGGTGGACTTTTTCATGTCATATTCATCTTGAATCTCAAAGTTTAATCTGACTCCAACTGCACTGGGCTGTACCAACAGTAAATTCTGATGTATGCTGGGAAAACTACCCTCGATAAATAACTTGCCACAATGCATCATAGGAATATAACTTGCTGTCTGTATTTTATGCCTGTGAAACTTCTATAGCTATTAACTAATGGCTCCTTTTTTTTCTCTTTTCTTTTTAAAGAATGTCCTTGCTAAACAGGAAGACATGGAAATGAAGCTGCAGGCAGTCCAAAGGAATCTAGTGCATTCCAAAGGAAAAGTAGCCGAGCTGGAAGAAAAACTGTAAGTAAGAAACTGTAGAGCAGGCCCACACAACATGCGGCCCAGGGACCACATGTGGCCTGCAGGGGCTCACTGTGTGGCCCGTGGGGGGTGAGCAGGGGTGGGGTAAGCCAAGTGGTGGGGTGGGAGGAAGCAGATGAGGGTGGGGCTTTTTGGCCCTCAGCTGAGTGTTTTTGCAGTAATATGGCCCTCGCTGCTTTCCAAGTTGTGCAGGCCTGTAACAGAGGAATTACCTCTGGTATAAATTGCCAACTCTTTCATTGTTGCTAATACTTAATTGTAAGGGTGTACCATATGACAAATTAAATGAGTGCCAGCAGATACTAAGGAAAGAACTACTACTGAAAATCGGGCATTGACAAGAGCTTGCCAGTGAATTGGTCTAGGAGGAAACTAATACCAAGTGATCCTTCAAATCAGGTTTATGCCCTATTATATAGGGTTGTAAGAGGTGCCTAGCATATGACACTGCCCCTTAGTGTCTATTTGTAGCAAGACAAAATGACTTCTTTAGTATTCCAGTTGTGACTAGAATTAAAATCTGTCAACCTTGGGTAACTTCCATTCCATAGCAAAAAGAAGGTATTGTATCCTGCAAGATCTCAATTTCTTTTGTCAGCTTGAGCTATTGGTGTACTATAGGTAACCAGTTGCCGAACACTAAGTTTAGGTGAGCTAGCATATATAATATGCTAAGAAGGATAGTTTACAGCAGAGGTGAGCAAACTATGGCCTGTGGGCCACATCTGGCCTATGGGATCCCTCTGCCTGGCCTTTAAGCTCCTGGCTGGGGAGGCTAGCCCCCTGCTGTTCCTCTTCCCCTGCAGCCTCAGTTCACTGCACCACAGTGCAATGCTCTGGGAGGCGGGTCTCTTGCAGAGCTGCAGCTTGATCCAGTGCGCAGTGGCATTGCTGGCTCTAGCTGGGCAGCGTGGCTGCCTGTCTTGGTGTTCTGGGTGGTGCAGCTGTAGCGCAGCCAGCCACCGGTGCTCGAGGCACCATGGTAAGAGAGCAGGGGGGTTTATGGTGGGGATGTGGAGAGGGGTTGGGGTGCTCAGAGGTTGGGGAATGGGGTGCAGGGGTCGGGGAGCGGCAGTGAGGAATGAGGGGAGGGCTTGGTTGGGAGGCGGGGAGGGTCTGGGGCAGTCAGGGGATGGGGGGGGGTAGAGGGTAGATGGGGGGGGGGGGTAGGGGGTAGATGGGGGGGAAGGGGCTGACAGGGGAGGCCTGATAGCAGGTAGGCCAGGCACAGCCTCCCCTAACTGGGTTTCTGAAGTTGTATGGAGGGACAATGTGGCGCTTGGGTCAAAAAGTTTGTCCGTCCCTGGTTTGGAGAATAAGGCACTGGACTAGGACTCAAGCTAGCTGGATTCAGTTCCTGCCCAGCTGTAGACCCTTCAGTGAAAACTTATGGCTCCATTCCCCAACTACAAAATGGGGAACAACATTTCTCTCCTTCACAGGGGTGTCGTGAGAATTTCTGACCCTGAAGGTTCAGCTATTCCCCTCCAACTTGCTCTAATACCCATTGGGGAGAATGTCTGTCTTTCTAGAAGCCAACTTTTTTTACATAAAGACTGCAAATGAAGTGCCTTAACTTGAGGTGGTATATCACAAGGGCAGAGAGGCAGGCCCCAGCCATCACCTCAAATGCTACCCTGAAGCCAGTCAACAACTAGTGTACTTCACCTCACCTCTACTGCTTTTCTACGTCAATGCACATTTCAAAATGGCTCTGAAGTGTGACCCATACCACCCTGAGCTCAAGCATGTGAAAAGGAGAACAGAATCCTTGTTGCACTTAAATGTGTGTTGTACATTTTTCAACATCTCGGTAGTCAAATACCTGAGCTAACATTGCACTTTGAGTTTGTAATAAAAGTAAAATTAATGAAACTGGTGGTGGTGATTCTACTGGTCAACTTAGAGCTAATAGTTCCTGAGGAATGTAGTTCATCATAGGTGACATTAGTATGTTGGCTTGTTAATGTGGTCAGGACCTGAGAGAGGTTTCAGCCTTTAAAGAAGGCTGTTCGTTGTACAGCTGGAATCCCTAATCATGAAGATCACAGGTAGGCAGAAAAATCTACTTGATTTTTCAGATCCCTCATATCATCTTCTCACTGCTACCAAAAGCAGCAGTTACTGACTGGGCAGGACCTCAGCATCTCATGCCACTGCCTTCCCAGACTGTAGGACAGAGCCCTTAGGCTGGGTATGGAAGAGATTGAATTAACTTATTTTGTGAGTTAGCATGAGCTCTCCTTTAAAGTTTGTTTCTTTCCACATACACATGAATGGCTGAACATTCGGTATTTGAAATTGACAGTGCAAAATCTACTGAAATGCAACTGACATGTTCATGAAGAAACTTGCCTTAATTTCAAATTGTGTGGTAATGAATTACTTGTTGTTTGGGCGTCTTAATACTAGCAGTATGCAGATGAATGCAGGCAGCTACTTATTAACCTCTGGCTCTGCTGCTACTCTTAAGTATCTGGTTTTAGAACTGTCATATTAAGTGCAGCACCTAAATTTCTTATTTTTAGAACTGCTACTGAGAGAGACAAGGTGGAAGAAAAGTCTGACACAGAGAAACTCTTGGAATATATTACAGAACTCAGGTAACAAGTTTCTATTTTAGACTTGACAAATAAGTTGTCACTTAAGCTTTAGTTGTAGGGGCTTGATCAAGCTTTTAGTGGTATTCCTAATTTTGAATTGTACAAACATCAGTATTATGACTCTTCCTTTTATATGGGTAGGGGAAATCTCTAAACCATTTTCTTGAAGATGTGCAGTTCCTGCATAAATCTGAGAGTGGTTTCCACTTCTCTCTGGAGAAGGCAAGCCCCCAACTAGTCCAAGTGGCGGGTGGACGGACGGACTCAATGGAGAGAATTTCATTGGATTCTTCATGAATATTTTTTCTGTAGGAGGAATGATCTGAGTCTTAACCCAAGCAATCTTCAGTACAAGTTAACTCTCAAAATGGAAGCTGCATTAATGGTTAACTATTAAGACCTGATCTCCATCATTGTCCTGAGCTCTTCCATCTAGAAACAAATCTTTCCCAAGTCCTGTTTAGATACTTGAGGCCTCAGTGTTGCATGGGATTATGTTAGTGCAAATTGTGACAAAACAAATGTAAAATTAAGCAAAATGTAATGTTGACAGATATCTGGATTTTTTTTTTCTTTTCTTAGTGAAGTTGCAAAACAGAGAGAGAAGTACAATCTAGATCTTCTCCATATGGAGAAGATACTGGCACAAAAGGACCAGGACATTATGGCCTTGAGAGATTGTTTCTCAACAAAAGAGGAAGAGCTATCTAAACTAATCAAAGAGCTTAATGAAAGGTGTCAGTTGCTTGAACAAGAAAAAGGTAATTGTTATACCCTGTGGGCTGAGTATCTGGGCTCATGTCCAAACAGATTTTATTTAGACCTTACGTAACATGACGACTTGGGACACAATAGCCAAAACTGTAGTATGTAATTATACTGATCTGCTTCTTTATCCATTATTAGCCTAGATTCTAGTCAGAAGTATTCTTACTAACAAATAACTAAAAACTTCACCCAGCAGCAGATGCGGGGATGAGTTGTCTAAACCAGTTAGCTTATACTCTGGAAATTCTAGAGTAAGTGTGATTCCACTTGAAAAATCACTTGTTTCTAGTTCCATATTCTGATGTGGTGGCTAATGGGTGTGAGCTCTTCTTGACAGTAAGTGTGTCTCATCTCTGCATGCCCCTCTAGCAGCTGTTCTGGGAGATAGTCATGCTTCTTCCTGCCCCACTATCTAAGGGAGGTAAAGTCTTAGTGGTTGCTCTTGTCACTTAGGATGGAAGAATGTTCATATGGTAAACTCAGCAGTTCACCAAGTTGTGGGAAAGTGATTATTTAAAAAAAGTGAAGATACAGCACAGCTCTTAGCTTTGAGCACAAAATTTTCTTATATTGGCAATTTTCTCTTCCACAGAGAAACTCTTAACTGAGAACAGAGAAAAAGAGCAAAGTATGAATGCTGAAATAGAAAGCTTGAAAAAGAGGCTGCTCCTAGAGGAGCAAGAACACCAAAAACTTCAGCAGAAACTGGAGGAGATCTGTTCTCAGCTGCAACAAGAGAAGGTAAACAAAATACAGACTTGATCTACTCTCCTAGTAAATGCTCTTGAATTCTTGCTCTGGTTTAGATTAAACCCATTGGAAATTAGTGATGAGTAAGCGCTTCTTTACACAAGAAACTGACTGGCATAGCTATAGTAGAATAGCTATTAACGAGTCAACCTGTGGTACACAAGCCCTTACTCTTTTTTTCATGAAAACTAAGATTACTGTGTAAACCAGGCCTGCACAACTCAGAAAGCAACTTTCTGAGTT